>PVJO010000260.1:0-271207 GCA_004026905.1 Hystrix cristata
TCAGTCATCACATTGCCCAGGCCGAGCTCCAGCGTGCCGTCTTCCCGTCTCAGTCTCCCAGAGTCCTGGGATGACAGGTGTGCACCGTCACTCCTGGCTACGGAGGTTTCTTTTTAAAATAGAGATTTATGGAGGCTTAGAAGAACCCTTAAAATCTGGCATGAGAAAGAGGTAAAAGGAATGAAACGGAATCAGTCCAGAGTCGAACTCAAGCAGGGACGGACTTGGGAGCTGGTGGCCCTGCAGGGAAGCTTTTTCCTGGGGTCGCTGTGTGCGGTGGGAATGTTTTCGCTTAGAGCAAAATTAACTTGGCTGGTCCTAGAGGCCCGCGCTCGCCTCACGCGTGGTTCTCAGTTCCGGTTCAGAGGCAGACAGGTCTAGGTGGGTTATTGAGACTATCTGAGACTCAGTTTCCTTATCTTCAAAAGAAGATAACAAAATTCCACTTCTTTATATTGTTTTGAGGCATACTCGAGAGGACTTATGTAAAACTCCCAGCGGAGCACTCATGCCCGGCAGCCTCCGAGGGAGGAAGGGATGTTTCTTTCCTTCTCTCCCTTCTTCTGTCTTTGCCCTTTCGCAGCAGCGGGGATTGAAACCAGGACCTTTGCACTGATCTCCATCCCGGCCCTTTCTATTTTTTGGTTTTGAATTTTGAGACAAACTTTCGTTAAATTACTAAGCTGGTCAGGCTGGGCTCAAACTCACCATCTCCCTGCCTCCGCCTCCCAGAGTGACAGGCGCGGGCCACCATGAGCAGGTTCAAGCTTTCTTCCTTTCTTGCAAAATAGTTTAATCGATTTGGTTTTTCTCATAGAGCTGGCTGAATCTGAAATTGCTTTCCTTGGAGAGTACATTAGGACAAAAATATCTCCCTGAGGGCTGGGTGTGGGGGATGGTATTGGAATTTGGAGGCATTGAACACAGCTCCTGACTATGTAAATCCCCAGGTGGACCTTGGAGGTGCTTAAAAGGTGGGCTGGGGGGCACCCAAATGAGATGCAGAGAGAGAGAGTGGTCAGGATCAAAGGAGAGGTCTGTCTTTCCCAGAAGCCAGTCTGCTCACTCTAGAGATTAACAGACCAGGATTATCCTTCTCAAAGTTTGGGCGGTCACTGACGACTGGAAGCTTTTCTTCCTCTCTCAGAAACCACTTGCAGGACCTGAGAAGCCAGGAAAGTGAAACGTCTTCTCTGAGAAAGACCCTCTTACTTCCAGCCAAGGGGCCTCTTTTTTCTATCCTCACCTCTGCCCTTCTTTCTCCTTCCTGTCTGTTCCCCACCTCCCACCCCACTACCTGCACACTCCTTCCGGTTTCTGCTTCCTTCACCCTCCTACTCCTCGCCTTTCTTCTTCCTGCTCATTGCTGCTGGGATAGAACATGCTGGGAATCGTTATTTGTTTAATGTTTTTCTATGATTTAAAAAGAGTCCCCTATTCTTCTGTGGAACAATCCCCCAGACAGATTTCAAAGCCTGATGGCTAGAAAGGCTGAAGTTTCCTTTTTTTTTTTTTGTCACCAAACAATCACCAGCCTCCTACACATTAGCAAAAACATGATTAAGAAAGAAAAAAAAATCAGAAGGACAGAGCTATAATCAACCCACAACCCCCAGCCACTGGGTTTGTGCTTCACTGACCATGACACAAGAGTGGTTTTAAAACAAAAACAAAACAAAAACAAAACATTTAAACAAGGTAATATTTTTATATAAGTAAATGTCTCCATTTTAATAACTATAAAAAGAATTAGAGTCCAACTGATTTCCAGCAAGGAAGATGGACGTGAATTACACTCTAAAATTATTTGCAAAGACAGGTGTGGTAACACACATAATCCCAGCACTCTGGGAGGTTGAGACAAGAAGATCAAAAGTTCGAGCCCAGCCTGAGCAACTTCACAAGTTACCAAGATTCTGTCTCAAAATAAAATTTCAAAAAGCCTGAGGATATAGCTCAGTGCCAAGGCCCTGGGTTCATTCTCAGTGCCACACACAAACATCTACTGCTGTGAGTGGCCACGACGTTGGATTATCGATGCCACCACAAAGCCAGTGGTTACTTCCCTCTCTCTCCAACTCCTGCCAACCGCTACTCTACTTTCTGCTTCTATGAGTAGGACTGTTTTCTGTACCTCATGTAAGTTCAGTTATGCACCATTCTGCATATTTTTCTGTGACTTGTTATTTCACTTAGCATAATGCCCTCCAGGTTCTTCCAATATTATAGCTTATGACAAGCCTTTTTTCCAAGGCTGAATAAGATTCTATTGTTTGGATGTGCTGTGTTTTCTGCATCTGGTTGCCTATTGACACACATTTGCATTGTTTCCCCTTCTTAGCTATTGTGACTAGTGCTGCAGTGAACATGGGAGTGCCAATGCCTCTTTGAGATCATGTTTTCAATTTTTTTGGATGGATACCCAGAAAGAGAATTGTTGGACTGAGTGGTACATTTGCATTCATATTCCATGTAACAATGATTCCATCAATGATGAGCAGTGGACTTTGTGTACGATGGTGGTCTTGTAAGATTGTACCACCTGTGACTAGTAGCCAACTACGTTAGTGTAAGAACACTTTATGATACTCACATAACTATGAAGTCACTCACATTTCTCCAAATACATCTCTGTCATTAAGTGATGTCTGGTGCTGGTTCTGTTTTCAGTTTTTTTGAGGAACGTCTACACTATTTTACATTCCCACCAGCAGTGCACAAACAGTGCAGTTTCTCCACATTCTTGCTACACTTGCTAGTTTCTACTTTTTAAAATTTGCCGATCTTAACAGGTGTGAGGTGATATCCCACTTTGGTTTTGATTTGCAGTTTCCTGATGGTTAATGATGGCCAGTCTAGTTTAATATACCTACTGGCCATTCATATGTCTTCTTTAGAGAAGTGTCTATTTAAGCCCTTTATGCATTTTAAAACTGAGTTGTTTCTTGTTATTGAGTTGTGGGTATTTCTTATGTATTTTGGGTACTAACACCTATCAAATATATGGTTTGTAAACACTCTCTCCAATTTTATGGGTTTCCTTTTCCATCAATGATGAGCAATGGACTGTTGTTTGCTTCCTTTGCTATGCAGAAGCTTTTAAATTTGATGTAGTCCCACTTGTTTTATTTTTGCTTTTGTTGCCTGTGCTTTTGGGATTATATCCAGGAAATCAGTGCCGAGACCAATCTTATAAAGTAGCTCAAGCTCTACCTTTCGAAGGGAAGAGAATAAAAGAATGGACGCATTTTAAAACTGCCATATATGTTAATAGTCACTTAAAATGCCAGTTTTAGTGGGTACATAGTAATTCATCCAACAGCCCAAGTAGATTTAGGTTGTGGTTTCATCATCAAATTGCAACATGATCATGGAAAGATTTCTTAATTCTTCATTCTTCAGTTTTCTTATTTGTAAAGTGGGAATGATATTACATGCTTATAATATCATGCTTTGCATTCATGAAAGGATATATGTTCTGCAGAATCATGTGCTAAAATTAACAGGACCAAATGGGAAAAATAGGATTGAATGAACCACACAAAGCCTATAGAATTCTGTAACCAGAGTGGTAACAAACTCAGTGCCAGTCCTTACAAAAGTATTGGCATGTTTCTGCCTGGGGATTGACACCTAGACTATGCATGTTGTTGCACAGCAAATCCTCTGCCACCTTCCACACTGGGGCTTTGAGTCCTCTTTCAAGTAGTACATTGTATTATTCAGCTTTTCCTTCTCTGGGACACGGTACCCAACACCACAATTTAAAGGAGAGGTTTATCTGGCTGATAGTTCTAGGAGATTCAGTCCATGGTCAACTTGCTCCAAGGCAGAAATATCATGGCGGAAGGGCGTGGTGGAGAAAAGCTGCTTAGTTCACAGCGGCCAGGAAGTAGAGTCAGGGAACAGAGCCAGAGAGGAAGGGGCAGGGGGCCAGATATAGCACCCAAGTTCATGCCCTCTTCATGACCCACCAAGACACACCCAAAGTATGCTAGGCTAATCCCCTGGGTGGCACCCAAGCCAATCAAACTGACAAAGGTAGTTGTCACATACTTGCTGGAGGGCCTTGCTTCTAATCCTCATCAATCTAACACTTAAATAAAGAAGAAATATTTGCCAAGCTTTTTCATCAACTCTTGTAGCTTTGCCAAATGCATTCATGTAGAGAAAATCCAGTGATTTTTGAAGTCTACACTAACCTTCATTTGCACTAAAGAAAAATATTTTGATTTATTTTTTCATTTACTGCTAAGCCTCCTCTTTCACTGTGTTTTAGTTACTTTTCTCTCGTTGTTGGGACAGAATACCCGACACCCAAAGTTAGGGGAAGAAAGGTTTATTAGCTCACAGTCTGCAGAGGTTTCAGTCTATAGTCCGCTGGGTCCGAGGCGGCGGGGCTGGCGTGCAGACCCGCGGCCGGCAGCAAAGTAAAAGTCAGGAAAATGCAAGGAATGTATGCAAATCAGCAATGCAAACAAGCAGCTAATTAGCCTCTATTATCTAGGCTACCTGCCCCCAGGGCAGCCCACACTCTAGATGCAGCTATCTCTCACCACATGAGGCTTTGGGGGGACATCTAGACACAAACCATAACACACTGTTAGAAAGCTAGTTTTTGGCAATATTTAATTTAAAATATGCAGTCAAGTTTGGACCATCACTCTCCTGTTTACCAATTAGATATGAGTTAATTCATATGAAGGAGCCAGGCGCTATTAATGACCTCATGAAACAGTGAAGATTAAATAGGGTGTTGCGCATGAAACACTAAGTACATTGCTGGGCAAACAGTTTGGCGTTCAAAAAGTATTTTGATTATGAATGTATTTGCTTAACTATTTCCTCCTTAGTTCCCCTGTTCCATTTAGAACAATATACCAGCAAAGAACTTACGTTTCTGATGATGCGATTCTGTCCATTGTATAGCTCACAACTTTCTTCAGTTTCTTTCAGCGCTTGAGTTCTTGGGGCTGGTTACATGAGAGAATTTACTGTAAAGTGCATTCGTGTGTAGTATAGTGTAGTTCTAGCAATAGAAATGTTTTGCTGCCATCAATTTCAGGAAAAAAATACAATGATAAGATACATACTTTAGCTTTTAAAGTACATCCCGAGGTCTGAATAGGTGTTTATCTTGTTTGTACACTTTTATTTTTAGAGTAACTTTAAGGACCTCAGATTATTCTGAAGCCATTAAAGCTTCTGTTCTTTTTTGTATTTTCTCAGGGAGCTGCGGGCGCTAACATCCTGTTTTATAGGAATACTTTAAAATATAAAAGGAAATGTACCACTTTGGTTAATCCTGAGTTACAGATAACGCTCAAGGAGGGAGTGTTTGACTTTCTTCAAGTTTCCTAATTATTAGACATTGTATGTTCTTAGCTATATTTATTAATTTTCATGTAGTTATTATTTGCACATCATAAAAGCCAGTTCATTGATACTTTGAAAATGCTACTATATTTCAGATACTGTAAGTTTTGCTAAGTCTCTTCTTTTGAAATCTTTTGCTAACAACCACCACAATAAAAACAACACATAAGATTGTGCCAAGAGTCTGTGACTCACTTTGTGAACAGCAATGCCCCCAAACTTTGCCTACTCTGTTATCAAACATTTGTGCAGTTAAGACTTTTAAAAATAAGAATTTTCACTCGATTCAAAGTGTGATTAGAGTAGTGCACACCAGGTGGCGCTGAAGGACTGAACTTGGACATTTGGGGCAGCGCAACGGGGAAGAGCAATGGTTTTTATTTAAGGGCTGTGTTAAAGGAAAGAAGAGCACACACTGGCCTCACTGTGCCCTGTTACCGTCTGATGCTGAGGGCTGCCTGTCAGATTCTCAGTGGTTGCTTCTCTGGAGAGTCGACACTCCTTTTGTGTATGGATCACATGGTGACTTCACAGAAGTCTCGAGGGGCAAAAGAAACATTCGCAGGTTTTCTAAGGGAGAAATGAAAACAAATCTCACATGAAATTGCTTTTGGGAATGGCTTCCGTCTTATTCTTGCCATTGTTGGTATTCAGGAATGCAGATTGGATAAAAACAGTGTGAGAATACATCCCCTGACACACCTTGGCTTAGGAGTAGCCGGTGCAAAAATCATTCCCACCAGCTTGGGTTTTATTATTTAGTGTAATTTCCCTTTCCTAGGAGTTGCCAATGTGCTCATACGTGTTTTTCTCCAGGGCTGTTACCAGGAGAATAAAATCTCAAAATGGACACCGTAGATTTAACAATGAAAATAAAAGCTTTCCTTTGGACTTAAGGAGGTAGAAGGGAGACAAGCAGGAGGCGAAGTAAAAAGCTCTGCTACAAGAAAATGCAAACCCCAGGAGCCTGATGAATGGAAACCACCGAATTAAGAATGATAAATACCCCTGGAAGGAGCATGTTGAAATAAATGTAACAAACACACAAGATGCAGGATGCAAAGGCTTGCAGGAGGCTGCTTTGTGGGCAGAATTACTGGAGCATCAAGAAGAAGAGTCCATGGGAAGCGACTCTATGGGCTGGGAAAGGAAGGGTGTCGAAACAGCATCTTCAACTTCCATCACCAGCATTTCTTTTTTGGAAAATCAGGTCTTGGTGAAAGACTATAGGTCTGCAAGGGCTATTTTGGATATGGGTTGGGAGCCCAGTAATTCCCCCTATATCGCAGCCCGTCCTCTTAGGGAGCTTGACTTGGACCAGGCAGCCACTGCAGTGTGTTGTCTGTGCCAAGCCCTGTTGACTGAATCTCCAGCTGTCAGAGGGAGGTGGGGTGTGGAATCTCCTGGGTGAGCTGAACCCCAAAGAAGTACAGTGGCATGAGGACCTGGGCTGGTGGCTTAGAGTGAACTACTTTATTCCTCTCTCCCTGCATCATTTGCTCCTTGCTTCGGGGTCCTCTATGACACAAAGGATAATAGATGTGGGGATGGTCTATGGTTTGCTGCTAGTCCTTTTATGGTTATAATTTGAGGACTGGGTGTTTCCTTAGCCATCAGGGAGCATCTTTGTCTTCTAAGTCTTCTGTGTTTGTTCCATTTAGTTCAACATTCTCTCTTGAAATTACTGTTTAGGACATTTGGCTGCTAAGTAAAAACTTATTCGACCCAAGTCGGCAGCAGAAACCAACCAGGGTTATTACAAGGGGTAACTCCTCTATTGTTGATGACCCTTCATGTCTTTGTTTTCAAATCCACTTTTTTGAGAGTTGAATCTAAATTTAGAAAGGTGATTCAGATAGTCCTCTCTTTCCACACATAGCCAAAGATTCTGCAGAAAAACATACATTATTCCTCATTGTTAGGCTGTCTTTCATCCAAGTCTTCAAAAAGGTTCTATCCACATATGCTCATAGACATGGAAATATAAGATAGATTTAGGATGGGAAATCATGTGGGAAAGTGAATACAGTATCTGGAGACCAAAGCGCGAGTCTAGGCATTATCACGGATTTACAGTGGTGCGCAGAATGAGCGGAACACAAAGCGGGTGTGCCCTTGCCCTTGTCAGCCCCAGGAAGGAGGGACACTCCTTTCCATTGACAACCCCTTGCTTCTTTGTTTTCAAATTCAGCCTTTCTAATCGACAGGGAGGGTTTCCGTTCACCCTTTTGTATCTGTTACCCCACCTTCCCCGTGGCTGGAATTCTCTCCAATCCTTCTGCTCCCCACGAGTCTCTATTTCTCCAGCCAGGACTACCAGGCGCTGCCCAGGCCCTACAGAGAGGAGGAGGGTGAGTTTTCAAGGAGTTGTCAATAATTCTCAGCGCCGGAGGGCCAACCCTACAGAGGACCTCTGTCCTCCCCATCCTGACAACAGGCAGTGTCGTGGCTCCCTGGTGGCCTTGGCATCTCAGGTCCTTTCCTGTGTTCACACAGTGCTTCCCAAGGAGGCAGCTTCCTATTTGGTAGTTACAAAGAGGTGGCAGAGCAGGAGGCACCCTCCGTGTGTATTAGCCCGGGATGGCTTCTCTGAGTTTGTACTGCTGGAAGAATCAGATAGAAAAGAAAGATAATATTCAAAAGAGAGGAGAACTAGAAAGGGAGAAGGGGAGGAGTAGGAAGGGAAAAGGGAAAGAAAGGGGAAAGGGGAAAAAATGGAAAAATATAAATTAACCTGCTGTAAATAGGGAAGGAGGGAGCAGAGGGAGGGGTGGGGAAGAGGGGGGAAGACCAAGATACATCATGTACAGGTACAAAATAACCATGATGAATGTGATCATTATGTATACAATGTACCAACACATGTTCTTGGTAAAAAAAAAAAAAAAAAATCCGGCTACAGACCTTGTGCTGCAGAAAAGGCGACAGGGTCCAGGCTTTGTGTATGTCTGGGCAAAGCCAGAGCTTCCTTTCAAAGGCAACTTCCTTCTGGGTCTGTGAGCTCCCTGACAAAGTCCTTGGTCCTTCTGCAAACTTCTGAGGACTGGACTTCAGTGAAGATATGACAGTCACCCATCTGAGTTAATATTGTACTGCAAACCCCCTCTGTCTGGGAGGAGAGCTGGGGGTGAAAATTGGGCAGGGCCATGCCAAGAACCCCCAGGTAACTGTACCTCTCTTTTGTCCCTTCAGAATTCCTGGAGCACAGGCAACCTTGCATATTTAGGATTAAAGGTTTCCTAGAAATCTGGCGTGGTGACATGTCCCTGTAATTCTAGCACCCTGGGAGGCTGAGGCAGCAGGATCTCAAATTCATGTGTAGCCTGGGTAATTTAGCGACCTGGTTAGACTATGCCTGAAAATAAAAAAATAAAAAGGGTTGGGGATATAGCTTAATGTAAAGGCCCTGGGTTCAATCCCCAGTACTGGGCAGAGGGGAAGTAGAAAAATTCTAAAATATCAAAGGGGTCACTGTAATTTAAAGGTGTTCTCTAAAGTGACATTGAGATAGATTGTATTCACCATTCTGTGAGTAACTTTAAAGTTTTAAATGCAATGCACTCTCCCTTTAGGCACCTCCGTGTGCACATGTACATGCCCACCTAATGCCAGCTTGCTGTCCAGCTGTTTGTATTTTAATGATTGTATTTGCAGCAGCAGGGTGCATGTCACAGACACATTTTTTTTCCTTCCATCCCTGGAAGCTTTTAAGGAGTCAGAAAATTTGAACTAATAGAGATAATGTTTTATGTAGTCCCTCAGTGCATCTGTGCAATGTGTAGTTGGAGGAGTTCATTGAAATAAATGCTGCGGTTGAATTTTTAACAACGGCTGCATAAATATGTGGCCATTTATAACCTTTGTGCCCGTGGGAGCCAGGAAAATGATCTATGTAATTAACCCCTCGATTGATGTGGTCTTCTGGCTGTCAGCTGGAGTGTCTGCTTTCCTGTATAGAACAGGAGGTACCAGTAAAGCTGCAAGTAAAAGAATATTTGTGTGTGTGTGAGTTTATTTTGGGCACTAAGTAAACAATCATTCAAGAGCATTCTTTGTTTGGGGGGTACTGGGGCTTGAACTGAGGGCTTTCACACTGAGCTATATCCCCAGACATTTTTAAACTTTTATTCATTTACTTATTTATTTTTATCTTGAGACAGAGTCTTACTGAGCTGCCTAGACTGGGTTTGAACTTACGATCCTTCTGCCTCAAGGTCCCAGAGTTCTGGGATTAGACGTGCACCACCACGCCCGGCTAACAGAATTCTTAAAATAGTCCATCTTTTTGAAATTCTCAGTCTATAGCGGGAGATCAAAGATTTGAGATCTGAGATCTCACATTACTCTTTTTTTTTCTAAATCATAATTTTATTAGTACATATTTGCAGTACACACTGATTACATTCCTTGTGGGGAATTGGTACATGTACATAACACATCTTAATTCCCTTTCTCATCCTCTTTCCCTCCCCCTCCCTCCTCCCTCCATCACTTGATTCCCTTCCCATCTGAGAAAGATCCAACTCCCTACTTCCTATTATCTATCTTTTATCTTGCTCTTTATTTATACTTTGGGTCTCTCGTATAAGAGCATCCATGCACTATTTCAGCTTGCGTGTCTGGTTTATTTCCCTTAACATTATGGTCTCAAGGTGCATCGTTTTCCAACGATGACTCAAGTTTACCTTTCTTTATGGCAGAGTAGTACTCCGTTCACACTGGTTACTCTGATCCAATAGGTGTGGCAAGCAGAATGTGGACATGGCCCCTTTTTAGACCATTTTCTGCTGCTATCACAAAACACTTCATGGGGTGATTTATAAAGAACGGAAATGTAATTGGCCCAAGGTCAAGAGCCTGGTACCAGCACGGGTTCCGCACCTAGCGGGTCTTGTTGCTGTAGCATAACCTGGCAAAGGGCACCACAGGGCTAGCCACGGTGACTATGCCTGCTGGGCCTCTTTTCTTGTGTGAGAAGGCAGTAATGAAGCTCCACGATCCCATCTCATCCCAATCACCTCCCCACACTCACCTCCAGATACCATACACATCGGAGTTGGGGATTAAATTTCCAACATATGGACTTTCGAGGGACACATCCAAACCTTTGCAGTCCCCCACGTTCCCACCTCTTGATGTACAGAATTGTGCAATTTCCTTCTCTCAAGGATGAACAGGGCCCAATGGGACACCGGTCTTTCGGGAATGTCATGGATCATCACCATTATGTCCCTTATGTAACACTCTATTACCAGTGGCTTCCTCTTAACAGAATGGAGAGAATCAGAGCAAGACAGACCTCTGGGAACCACAATTCTAGTTGAACCTCCCTCGGCAGCTGATTTGATCAGCAATGTCACGAATGGACACTTGGTCTACAATTCCAGAACAGACCAAGGGCTGATCAGCAGAGATTTAGTAGTATGTTTTAAACCACAGATAAATGTAAACCCAGTGATTTAAACCTTCACAAATTAACTTAAACATGGTTAATAAAAATAAACACAAAATTCAGTATTGGGAAAACATTTAGGATCAGGGCATAGGATATGAAAATGGAAAAGCAATGTACTATAAAATGAGGTGCGGGCTGGGGATTTAGCTCAGTGGTGGGAGTGCTTGCCTTGCAAGCTCAAGGTCCTGAGTTCGATCCCCAGCATGGGAAAAAAAAAATAGAGGTGTGAACCCAGCATGCCAGCATGCAAAATGTACACTTTGCTGTTAGCTCATGCCTTGGTGGCGAGGAAGAGAAATGTTAATTCCTATTCTCCTTTTGTGAATTGAACCCTGTCTATGATGCTTATGAATAATCTTCATGTTACGAATATACCTCAATTAAAAACGAAGCAGGATTTTACAACACCACATAAGCTTTCGGAAGTCAACTCTTACAGAGAATGTGAAGGATGCAGCACCATTGATTTTCCAAAATACTGGCAAATTCTCTGGCTTTGCCGAATATGTGTAGTTATCAAGGTTACTTCTTTAGTAGCCAGAAAGATGGATCTTGTGTTTGTAATTTGGTACAACTACCTTTGACTGCTTTTCCAACCCAAATACTGCTCTATTTCTGTTTCTCTCTGCTTCTCTCTCTCCCTTTCTCTCTCCTCGTCCTTGCTTGTTTTTGTCAAATTATTTTTGAAGTTAAGAACACTCCACTCCACTTCTCACTGTTTCGAGATGAATCTGGTGACCTTAGGTGTGTGAGCTAATTTATGTTTTACAAAAACCAGTTATATCAACAGCAACAGTCATGGTTCTTTCTTTTGCCTTCCAAGCTTATCATGGCTTAAATTTTTACCAATGTCTTCATATTCTAAAATTCTGGATCCTTGGATTTCTCCTATTTAGTGCTACTGTAAGATGCTGAAAGGAACACTAGGAAGAAGTTATAAAGACTACTGCATACATCTACAAAGGACATCTCAGTTGGGAAGAAAGCAATTTCTATCAATTTATCTAAGCTGTTACATAAGATCCAACTTAAACATTACCTGTTCTATGATAGGGATGTCTAATGCTCAATGGCATCCAATTCTCTTTTCTTTTAGGGCACACAGCTGAATGATATTTCCCTGCTTGCAATGGGGGTCCATGTGACTAATTCTGGCTAATATATTATGAGCAGAAGTGACATTTATAATTTCCTAGCCAAAGCATTTAGTCACTGATGCAAAAGCCTCCACTTTTCTATCCCCTAACTTCCATTTTTTGAGGCTTTATGTTCTGGAAATTGCCAGGATCTCTGAGTCTTTGCGTGGGTCACAGTGGCCTTGTAGAGTCACCTAGATCCACAGTTGACTCTGTGTAAATGGGAAACATTGTGTGAGTGTGGGAGTGTGTGTGTGTTGCCAGTGAGTTTTCTGGGTTTTAGATACTGCACCACCTAGTCTACCATGAGATATTGTAGACACTAAATGAGATAATTCGTGTGTGCTCTTCAGAGTCTTTCTTTTTGTAAAGTGTGGTAAATGTTTTCTAATTTATAGGGACTGCGAGGATTAAATACCACAGACCGTGTAAAACAGTGTCTGTCCCTAAAAAAAAAATCCCAATAATTTGTTGGTGTTAGGGTATTATAATGCTCTATAATTTTATTTTCTAGATACGAGTCTTTTATCAGGCATACAATTTGCAGATATTTTATCTCTTTGTGACTTGTCTTTTCATTCTTTCAACCATGTCTTTTGAAGAGTCAATGTTTTACATTTTGATGAAATTCAATTCAGTAATCTGTTATTCCAGTTAGAGTAAATTAAAAGTTATTCCTGACTAAAACAAGAATTCTGGCAAGTGAGGGTTTTCATGTAGTCAGGTCAGTACTGGTTTTGTGCCTTTAGACAAGCAATGTTACCTCTGGCCTGATGGGTGTGTGTGGAGCAGATGCCAAGATGGAGGTAGAGATGCTGTGATGGATTGTGGGAAAGACTGCAAGGGACAGAAGGTCTGTGAGGGATGGAGGGGATGGAGCAGGAGACAGTGGGAGAGAGCTTTCAGAGGACAGACTGGATAGGAAGAGTCTCAGACCACAACACAGTTTTTAGAGAGCTCTGTACAGCCTGACTGGGGGTGGGGTGGTCGTTGAGCCAAGTCACTCATTAAAAGAGCCCTGCTTAAAAGGAGTGGCCTTTATTAGTATCCCCACAGTGTTTCGCCACTGGCTGTGAGCAGTCAGGGCCAGGAGGAAGTAGCCTCACTGGGAACACAGGGATGGATCTGGAAGGGCAGCCACTGAGGCCATTAGTTACTCTCCTTGCAACAGAAGATCCAAGAAGTTCACTTACATTGTACTACACCTTTTTTGATCCTTTGTGAAAATGAAAATACACTTGTAGGCCAACAGTTTAAACCTTGAAAACTGTGGTTTATTTTGTATGGGAGTATAGTTTACATTCTTAAAAAAAATTAATATGTTGTATCATAGGCTCCTAAATTTCACCTAAAATTTGCGTGTCCTCATTGTGGTCACACTGAATCTTGTTTCTGGGTCACCTTAGTCAACCACAGCTGCAGAGAGGTTGTGTCCTTTGGTAGGTCTCTCTATTTAGTCACCATCCCCACCCATCTGCTTCCTTAATTTAAAAGTGACAGACAGGTTCCTTTAGTCAAATGGTGAACTCTAGGTCAAAGGAAAAAAACTCAAAACCAATTTGATAGCAGGTGTTTGGAAAGAGGAAATTTAGAAGGCTACAACTGGAAAAGGAAGAATAGAAAATGGTCAAACTCATGAATAGATGGTTCACAAGTAACATACAGGTGGCTGCATTTTAAGTTACAAAATCTTATAATTCAATCTTACATACACACTCATGATTTGCCTCAGGTAATTTCTAGAAGTTAAATTGTGCGTCTTTAAAAAGGATTGATGGGTATTGAAGAATTACCTTCTAGAAAAATTGCATTAATTAACACTTCCAATAGCAAGATGTGAAGGTACTATTTCTCTGAAATTGGGAAACCTCTGGATCATCCTTTTTTTTATTTTTTTTCCATCTTTGGCAATTTGAGAAGGGACAAGATGTCTTGTCATCTTTTAATCTGCAACCATTCTATTACTAAAGTTCTGTTTTCTGTTGCAATGAGCCTTATTTGCAGTACTTCACTTATTTTTTCATTATTCGGGGAGTTTCAAATACATAATATCCTTCTTTAACGGATAGATGTCCCACTTTCATCGCTTAATATTTAGTAGCATAGCAGGGCATTTTGGTCTAAGGGCCTCTGAGAAGCAAGTACTGAGACAGGACTGAACCCACCAGGGGAAACATCTGTGCTAAAGCAAACAGGGCAGGCGCTGGACAGTGCTGGGACAGACATCAGACCATCATCTGTGAGGAGAAGCGGGGAAGGAAGGCTGAGTGCATGGCTGTTCGGGAGTCCTTGAGCCAAAGCTATAACAAGAACAGACCTGATTTAGCATTTCTGCTGCACCGAGCTGTTGGCCAGGCGCAGGCCATGGAAAGTACCATAACTGATTTCAGCGCATAGCTGCTGGGTCCTTGCTTAAGTCTCTCCTTGTACAAAGATATGTGAGATCGCTCTCAATTTTCTTCGCTCATGGGGGTTCTCTTCTCGTGGAGCAGGCCTCATAGAATACTAAAGCCTTCTGGAGTAGAACTCATCCTAAAGGAGGATGTCTTAGTTTCTTTTCTTTTTGCTGAGACAAAATACCTGACACCCAAAGTTAAAGGAGGAAAGGTTTATTTAGCTCACAGTTTATAGAGGTTTCAGTCCATAATCGTTGGCTCCGAGGCAGGGTGGCATGGTGGAGGGGCATTACAGAGGAGAAACAGTTCACGGTGGGCAGAAGGTAGCAAAGCAAGCAAGCAAGCAAGGGATCACCAAGCCTCTTTCTGTCCCTTATATCTTCTCCAGGCTACCCGTCCTTAGGGTAGGTAGCACTCCTAGCCTTAATCCTAGCACCCTGAATTCTAGTATCACATCTTGATCCTAGCATAACTATGCCAAACCGATCAGTGGACTAATTAAGTAACCACACACTCTAGATCCAGCCACCTCTGAAAACGCCCCACCTATGACTGCATGAGGGTTTGGGGGAACATCTAGACATAAACCATAACAGAGGAGATGGACGGGTCCAGCGAGCTGGGCACAGACACACTTGTGACGGGGACCAGTTAGGAGCAGGGCTTCCAGCCTAGCTCTTGGCTCAGACCAGGGACTGAAGAAAAATGGAAACCTCCACATAAAAGTCAAAAGAGCTTATCAATCTAAAATCTCTGAGAGACACAATCAGCACCATTTTTTATTCCTCCAGTAGAGTTTAACTCAAAGAGAGAAAAGTACTCATCCATTTGTCTCAGAATCCTGAACAGCAGGGGATGGACAGAGCCTGCTGGGAAGTGGTGTGTCTGTCTGACCAGTCAGTGGAGGCAGTCTGGGTGTTACGGTTTAGATCTAGAATGTTCCTCAAAAGGCTTGTGTTCTGAGGTGGGTCTTTTAGAAGGTGATTGGATCTCTGCTGTACTCAAGTGTACTTAACCAATTGAGGAATCGACAGCTGAGGGTGCTATTAGGAGACAGGGCTTGGTCAGAAGAGATGGGTCATGGGGGTTGACCTGGAAGGGTATATCTCCCTCCATCACTCTGCTTCCAGGCCACCGTGACATGAGCAGCTGACCTCTGCCAGGCTCTTCTAGCATGCCCTTCCTGGCTTCATTTCAGGATCCAGTCTAACAGAGCAGTTATTTTCTGGAACATTGAGAAAGGAAGTGGGGAAGCACATTCTGGCAGAAAAATGTTTGCCCAGGAGCGATGCACATCACACATCATTGGCCCAACAAGTCACATGACCACATGGAGTGACCTGTAGAGTGTGCAGAGAATATGGGTAAGGAGAGGCAAGTTCTACTTAGCCCCTCCTTTGGGTTCCCATTTCCACAGTACTCAGGCTTCAGAGCATTCATAGGAGGAGGCAAAAGAAGGTGGTGGTTCTATAAATTAGTTCCAGACATCTCTCTCCTCTGCTACATTGGTACAATCATGCTGAGCTTATCTCCATTACAGGAAGTTTGTAGGAGCTCTTTCCTCTTCCTAGGGAACTATTCTTCTAGTCGTTTGCAAGGCTTGATTTCTCTCATCATGTAGATGTCAGCATTAAAGTGACCTCCTCAGAAATGTCTTACCAACTGCCTATCCATAGTGGCCCTGCTCCTCCATCTATGAGCTCTGCCTTTTGCTTTATTGTCTTTTTTTTTTTTTTTTTAGGGCACAATATCAGGAAATAGACTCTCTCTGGTAATTTTGGTTATTGCTTATGTATTTTTTTTGTTCCTTCATTAGAATGTCAGCATCATATTTGTTACTCTATGATATTCTGCCCCCCCACTCGCCTTTTTTTGGGTGGGTACTGGGGATTGAACCCAGGGCCTTGTGCTTGCTAGGCAAGCACTCTAACCACTGAGCTAAATCCCCAGCCCTACTCTGTGATATTAAGGCACAGGCTTTTATGACAGGGCAGAAAGAGATGAAGCTAGAGTGGCAGAGGGAAAAGGAGAAGGAGCACAAGCCAAAGCCTGCAGAGATGGCACAGCTGTCCAGGTGTTATGGTTTAGGTCTCACATGTCCCCCCAAAGGCTCATGTGTTCAGAGGCTGAGTTTTTGGGAGGCGACTGGATCATGGTGTTGCTATACTTATCAGTAAATCAGTCCACTGAAGAGTTCAGAGCTGAATGTGCTGTTAGGAGGTGGGGCCTGGTTAGAAGCAGGTCACTGCAGGCATGACATCGAAGGGTGTACCTCTCTCCCTGACTCTTTGCTTCCCTCTCTGCTTTGTGGCCACGATGACATGAGCAGCTTTCCTGCTCCAGACTCTTTCGCATGTTCTTCCTGTCTTAGAGCCAGCAAACCATGAACTGGATCCTCTGAAACTGTGAGCCAAAATAAAATTCTCTAAATTGTGGGTGTTGGATACTTTGTTCCAGCAGTGAGAAAGTGACTAAGACACAAGAATACCTGGGACACAGTAATAAGAGATTTATAGAGCGAGCTTTTCTGAAGGGTGACAAGATAGGTGAAATTAAGAAGGGAAAAGATAACACTTCTAAAGAAATGCTAAGACATTAAGACACACTGAGTGTCTTAATGTTCTTTGAGAGATTCAGGAAAATGTTAAAACATTCCCGTATCATGATTGCTGTAATCGGTGTATTAGATAATAACAACCTATGTACAAAGTGGTCTGGATTTTGCAACCCCACATGTAGGCATTGTTTGAATATCATCCTCTGCTGAAATTCTGGTTGTGTGTGTTACTGTTCATAAAGATAATCACTACAGTAACGTGAATGACTTTTGGGTCTCTGTAGCTGGGGCAGGGTTTCAGGATTGATTCCGGAACAATGCCTTCCTCTGCTCCAGTGGGTCTAGAGCAGTAGTCACACAGGGTGGGCACTGAGGAATCTTCGCTCCCGGGGAGACCACTGGGCTCAGAAGGCAGGAGGGAGAGGACAGTGTTGGAGAGGTGTCCCCCCAATGTTGGAGGGCTGATGTTCTCTTTCACTCCCTCGGTGTTAGGTCAGTGAGAAATGCTGAAAAGTGGGGGAGGGAGCTTTTATTTGAATAGTTTAGAGTATTATTCTTAGACTTGTGATATGGAGGAGTGCAGTGAGAATATTCTAGAAAGTGACTGTCAGAATAGGAACTGAAGCCCTGGTTCTTCTCTCTTTCCATCTTTGTAACTTGTAAAGCCATAGGTGAATGTTCTGGCCTACGAACTGTAAGTCCACCCAGGGCGCTCTGGTGGTTAAGTGTCAAGTAAGATGCCTTGCAGGCCCACAAATGGGCTATTTAACAGAGTTGTGGCTGACAGGTGGGCCTCACCCTGGGAGCCTAGGGATGCAAGTGCAATTGCTCTGGCAGATGGCCAGTGCAAGAGGGTCAAAGTGTGAGTGTCTCTGATGGGAGCATCTTATTATGTGAGACTAAAATCCCAAAGAACAAAACTTATTGGCACCCCAACTTGTGTTCCTGGTTGGGACAGGCCTAAAAAAGGGGGTTCTATCTAACTCACTTAAACCTTAGCCCATCTTTCCAAGGGGCGTCGACCAAGATCTTGACAGCACACACATGCCCTGTGTATAGCTGTAGATCACTTTTCAGTAAGAAAATCGGAGTTGAGGGACAAACTCTGATATAGCATTCAGGACATGACAAGGCAGGAATGTTGTATGAAAATAAAAGTAACATGTTGAATAGTTGATGGGAAATTTAATTTTAATTTTTTTGAATAATAGTGCACTCTCAAGACATCCCAGAATTAAGTACTTTTGTCAATTATTTAGTAAGTGCCTAATTTGCTCCTGCTAGGGAAGAAAATTACATGGTTGTTCCTAAATTATTAAACAATATTTTGATGGCATTGACAGAGCAAGTAGCAAGGTATTTATTGACCAGTCACCCTGCTATAGGAAATTCTGGTGCAGCATTGTTTTATCTTGCAAGGTGAAATTGGAGAGAAAAAAAGTGATTAACTTCTGTGAACTATGTCTGCGAGTGCTGATGGAAAGTCACACATGAAGTTCATTGTCTTTTATAAGACAAAGTAGGAAAGCCCACAAACTAATTCTTTTCAGAAATACCTAAATGAACTTCTAAACTGAAATCTAATTATTGTTCAAAGTCTCATTGTTCTGGGTTCTGCAAGAAAATTTAGTTTAGAGCTAAGATCTCACTCAAGCTTTTCTTTGTGGGATTTCATAATCCAGTCAATTTTTTTGACATTGTAAATTTATCTCTATATCCCTTTCAACACCCAGAACAGTGAATGAATTAATGATCTTTTTCTCAAAGTCATCTTTCTTGCTGTATCCTCTAAGGCGGAAGGGTTTGGAGAGAACAGAAAGATAGAAATTAGTATTAAAGATAAACCCTAAAAACGGAAGTCTTTTGACTCAATGATTTTTTCAAATAATTTGGCTTCATTTGATGCAAACAAATGCTTCTCTGGGCCTTGGACCTACAGTAAGAAATGAGTGAGAAGCCTTGATATTTTGGAAGAACTTTTGACCAAGAACTTGGAGAGCAGCCCATTCTTCTCGGTATTAAGGAGTATCTGGATGCATTATTTGGATATGGTGTATCAGATGGAAGAACCTTTATTAGGAAAAGATGATTCTTTCACAAAACACCTACTAAGTGCCTGTGACATGGTAGGTGCTTATGTCATTAATTCCCACAGCAGCTCTGTGGGGCACTTATTATTTCAGCCTCATGGATGAGGAAGTTCAGACTTCAAGAAACCAAATAACTTGTTCCAATTTTCACAGGAATGGAGAGCATTGATAGATGGGGGAGACCTGGGATGTAAAAACAGTTACGTACCACATCAGATATTTTAGAAGTATCTAGGAAGAGGAGTGGTCACTCCATTTGAGGATTTCCCCCCGTACTTGGAAAGACAAGGGGTAGGTCCCTGGGGAAGGGCTCTATGAACCCAGGCTAAAGTCCACCTTTGTGAAATAAGATCTCTTTCTGATGGCTGAAGTGTCAGAGAGATAAGCTACATAAGTTTAACTAATTTTCCTAAGACTCCCTCAATGAGATCTTGATCTCAGTGTGGTTTGATGCCAAATCTTATGCCCTCCAAATATGTTATGCTCTGACTTAGAGCCAAGACCTCCAAAAGCTATTGTTGAGGGACCACCTGGAAGGCACAACTGAGGGACAGAGGCAAAGGGACTGAGAGCTGAGTTATTTGGCAAAGCAGAAGTGCGTGAGCCGGAGCAGAGGTGGGAAGGAGAGGACGGGTGGGACAGGTGTGTGTGTGTGTGTGGTGTGTGTGTATGCAGAGTGGTTTTCTGGGTGGCAGCTCCTCTTCTCAGATCTCTGGTGGCCTCCATGACCTCAGCCCTCTGTGTGTGACCGAGAAGCTAGAGGACAAAGGAAAAGTGCTCAGGTGGATGTGTCTTCCCCACGGAGTTCTGGCTGTCCGCTATTCTGCCTGCCTCTAGTAGTCACATGTCCGCATCTCACACAAAACAGCGCCAGAGATGGGACCTTCCAGACCTGCCTGGTGGCTATGGCTGCCTTGCTAGGTTTTACTGCCTCCCCTTGGATCCAGTTAATCAGGCAGAAGCTCATTCAAATGACAGAATACAAGTGACTCAAATAAATCAGTGACTTTTCAGAGCACACATCTGGGCATTGCCTAAGAATGGCCAAGGGCTTTCTTCAGGAACCATCTGTCCATCTTGCTAGCCTTAAAACTCTGTAATACTTTGGACTGTTCATTTTTGCTAATAATATAGTTTGCTTTTGGGCACTTGAGCGCTCTCTCTCTCTCTCTCTCTGTTAATGGGGATTAAACCCAGGCCCTTTGCACTGAGGTACATCCCTTCCTCTTTTAAAAAATTTTTTATTTTGAGACAAGTTCTCACTAATTCACTAAATTGTCCAGGCTGGTCTCGAACTTGCAATCCTCTTGACTCTGTCTCCCAGAGTGCTGTAATTCACACTTTATAAAGAGCAACGATCAATATAATAATGCAATTATAATAATAATCTTACACAAGAACATAAGATTCTAATATAATTGCTTCTTGGGGCCACCGGGTCAGGTGCCCATAGGACTCAAGCTCCCTTCTCCCAAGCTGAGTCCTGGAGTTCGGTCCTTGCGTTAGAGCCGGAGCTGGTGCACTGTCGTTTGGGGCTGACTGCTTTCTTCTCTAAGGTCCTCTCCCCTGAGTAGGGATCATTGTTAACTCGAGCAGTAGTCTGGAGAGCGAGCTGTTAAGCTGGGATGGCGAGGGGTTCTCTGCGTGTGGAGTACCAGAGCCTACACTGCCATTTTGAAGCTTAGCTTTTTTAAATGAATGCAGGTTTCAAGATGATCTCGTGCCATCTCAATTTTCTGCCGAGTAAGAGGATTCTAATGAAGTCTCTGTGGGTGAGAGGCTCAGCCCTGCAGTTCTCTTCTGGGGGACAGTTTCTATCACCTGGCTGTGAGCTCTCTTTCTTTTTGATGCCTGCAGGGGAAACATGCTCAGGGAGGGAAGTGCACTTCACCTTGGCCATTTCTCTCCCAGCTGAATGAATACAAACACTGGATGCCTTGACCTGCCCCCAGTTCCCTGCAACCAGCGTGTGTGACGCTGTCAGCAGCGTAGTGTGGGTCCAGGTAAGTCAGCAAGTAGATTAAAATGTCCCTTTGCGTGGGAAGGTGAAGCCTTGGTCCGGGTGGGTGGAGACAGAGGCGGGCTGGGAGCCTCAGTGGGGATGCTGGGAGGCCAGCCTCTCAGGGGTGCCTGCCCATGGATACATGATCAATATGCTAAGTGACTTTTGTCTGCCTTTATCTTTCCATTTCCAAAAACCTCATCAGAAATGTGTGCTCTTTGGCCCAAAAGAAAGAAAACTTAGTGTTTGAATACAGCTCCTTGTTCTTGCTTTGGTTTTTACCATGATGAGTTTCTTGAGGAGACTGGAGGAGGAGAAGAAACAGGACAAAGAGGAGG
This sequence comes from Hystrix cristata, assembly GCA_004026905.1. Classification (NCBI taxonomy): domain Eukaryota; kingdom Metazoa; phylum Chordata; class Mammalia; order Rodentia; family Hystricidae; genus Hystrix; species Hystrix cristata. The sequence continues at coordinate 21,351 of PVJO010000260.1, forward strand.
AGGAAGAGGAAGAGACGGAGGAGGAGGAAGAGGAAGAGACGGAGGAGGAGGAGGTGGAGAGAGGAGTGTGTTTTTTAGGGAAAAGAATAGATATGTGGGAAGCAGCAGACAGAGAGACGCCTCATTCTTGGTTCTAGAACTTTAAGGTCAATAAGATTTTCTATTTCTGAGGGAAATCATGGGACCACCTGGTTTCAGGGGACTATACAGGCTTGCGCTACGAGGCTACTCATGACCAGTATGGCGGACAGAAGAACAAAAGGGTGTCCCCAAATATTTGCTCTGTCAAAGCCCCTGGGGCCTTTTCATCACCATGGATGGAAAAACATCCCTAATGGTGACCAACAGCCCCAGCATCAGGTTTGATTTGACTTAATGAGATAGAGACTTTTACAAGTATGAAAGTCTGTGAGATCCACTTCATCCCTACTGCTGCTAAGCCACACACACCAGGAAAGGCCCTGAACTTCTCGGGGTCAGCACAACTGAAGAGCTGGTACTTTCTCTCGTAAAAGTTTTTAGTTGAAGAAACCTAGCAAAGATGAGTGTGAAGAGTGTTACTTTATAGATGACCAAAAAATTACATTTCCATTAATATTGCAAGTCACTGCTTTGAGGGGGAAAATCCTTGTTTTATTTTAAGATTTTTAGTAGGGTTTATTCTAAGGCTTAGAAAACTCAGGAGAGTTGGGCCTTCCAGACAAATGCATTTGCCTTGATGAAACACATTTGCAATAGCTTTCCAACAATGGCCTAGAGACTACTCCCAATTCACACTGGACTTTAAAAAAAAATATTTTTTTACCCTATTCTGAAAATGGACCAGGTTTGGGGCACTAATTCACACCGCTACCACACCCACACTTTCTGCCCAGAGAGTAGGAGAATGAATGGGTCAATCAGCTGACATATTTCCATCCAATTTCAAGGATAGAATGTGTTCATTTTCTGACTAATGGCATGTCATTTTGCAGGAGCCTTTGGTCGCGAATTAATCCTGGAATCAAAACAGATTTTCCGGGGAGCAATCTTCCATCAAGTATTGATTTTTTTACACTCATGGAGTCTGTACTCCCTAATTTAACCTGACAATGATTCCGCACAATGGCTTGGGAGCATCTTGGCGGCTCACTGAAGGAACTTTTACTGTCTTTTCTTTCTGCAAAGGAGAAGGGAAAAAAAGCCCACACCAGCTAGCCCACTCGGTCACTGGGGGACACTTAGGACTTGATACTTCACTTCTGGTGATTTGGAATGGGCAGAACACTGTCTTCTACTTTTAAAGCTGTGCCTGGAGGAAAAGCTTTGCCTTACAGAGACCTTGTTCAAAGGAACATATTTTTTAAGCTGCCAATATTACACAAATCTGTAATATATTGCTCAGTCATGGCCAGTGTTTTCAAATGATACCATCTTGCTATGTCTGCCAAACATAAGAAAATGGAAAATACTTTAGGAAAAGAAGCTTCTGTGTCTGAATTTCAATAAACTTGTTACTTTTTCCCACACTAGTCTCTCCAAGGCACTTTTGGATCCCTTCATTTGTTGATCGTTTTCTGATTCCTGTGAACATAACAAGCATTTTTGAGTCATCCTAGGCTTTAAAGGCAACATCTGAGTGCTAAGACAGGGTCCCTACTTCAAGGAGCTCAGTTAGGAAAGTGTAGATACAACAAGCACATTCTAGACAAAGAAAATATGACGTACACACTGGAATACTATTCATCCATAAAGAAGAATGAAATTCTGTTGTTTATGGCAATGTGGATGGAACTGGAGATCATTATGTTAAGTGAAATCTGCCAGGCACAGACAAACAAATACTGCATGTTCTCACTTGTATGGGGAAGTTGAAAAAGTTGGTTTCACAGAAGCAGAGAGTAGAATAGTGGTCACTAGAGGTTGGGGAGGGTAGAGGAAAAGGGATAAGGGGAGATCAGATAACAAGGACCAACATTCAAATGCATGCGTGGTAGAAGTTCTGATGTTCCTCAGTATAGTGGGAATGACTATAGTTTGCAACATTTGTATGGACTAGGGTTCTGTGGAAAAATGGAGGATGTTTCAGATTGGCTAACAGGGTCAGAGGCTGGGTAGTCCCACAGCGGCCACCTGCAAGGCGAAGAGCCAGAGGACCCAGCAGGGCTCAGTCCAAGAAGCTAGAAGCTCAGAATAAGAGGGACCAATGTTGCAGCCCAAGTCTGAGGCCGAAGGCCCGGAAGCCCCCCTGGAGAGTCACAGGTGTGAGCTCGCATAGCAAGGCTGAAGGAAGAAGCTAGAGTTCACATACATGGCTGATGGATGCCGCAAAGACACACCTGCTCAAGAAAAACGCAGTATGCCTCTGTTAGGGGCAACCGCTTTCTTATGGTGCTGTTCCATTTGGGTCCTCAGCGTATTGGATGGTGCTACCACATTCAGGGTAGGTCTCCCCCACTCAGCGAGCTGTCCCCCACATGCCAGTTGTCCCTGGAATGCTGCCACAGACACACCTAGACACAGCCAGAAGTGTGCTTTACTAACTTCCTAAGCATCTCTCAGTCTAATCAAGTTCACAATCAAGATTAATTGTCACAAAAATTTGTTATACATTTTATAAAGAATGGGAAGAGAGGAGTCTGAAGGCTCCCAACACAAAGAAATGGCAAATGTTTAAGGAGAGGGAAATTCTGATCACCCTGAGTTGATCGTTACTCATTGTACACATACATTGAATTATCACACGGTACCCACACCCCAAATTTGTACAATTATTTTATGTCAGTAAAAAATCTAACAAGTAGACTTCATCTATAGCATGGAATATAAACTATGGAAAACATGAATGAATGTCAGTGTGGCAGGGTGAGAATTTGGAGCAAAGATGAGACCACATTTATTTGGGGACTATTGGAGAGAACCTAGTGGAGAAAAAGACATTTGAGTTGGATCTCAAAGGATATTACGTCAGAGACCATTAGTAAATGCTTAGTGAAATGTCTGCATGCTTCCCAGCTTCCCTTGCAAATGGATTAGGATCATGTGACCTGTTTTGGCCAATCAGTGAAGAGTAGAAGAGATAGGGTCACTTTCGAGGGGGAGGCAGTTCTGAATTGGACTATGAGCAAAACATAAACCTGTACCTTATATAATCTCTAAGCAATCTGTGTTTATATGATATCACAGCAAGGATTAAAGAAACAAATACAAATGGGTAGCATTATTGAATAAAGAATGACACCAGAATCCAGAGTGATGTAATTAAGAAGTCTTATTCACCCACAAGAATTTTGATGGCCCCAGGAGCACCAGGCTCATACAAAGCAAATACTTGAGTAGTTCATAGAAACCAATGGCAGCTTTTAAGGAAAGTTGAATGATCCTGTACCGACTGAGATACTGTTGGGGAAGAGGACATGTACATTTATTACAAATGGAGAATAAAATCAATAAGTCAGTTGAATAATGCATGCAGCAATCTAAGTGAGTCCCTGAACCATGGGCACCCTAATAGATTAGTGTGGTTTGGGAGTCATATCCTCTGGGTTCAATATCTTCAATCTAAATAAGAATAAAATTATCACTAGTGCATTAACTTAACAGGAGAAGTATAAGGAGAATTCTGGCCCTTGAAGAACTGGTTGGGAAAAGAATCCCAAGCCCTGTATGGAGGGAAGATATAAGGTAAGTGAAGAGTGATCAGCATCAAGGGCAGCAAATCACAAAAGCCTTTCTGAAATCTGAGAGCTGAGATTCAGAGAGTTCTAGGTTGATGAAGAGACGTGGGCTGATTGTCCCACTGGAGTGAATGAAGGACTGAATGAAATGAGTTGCTGATAGATAGAACCTATGGAGAGTTTGCGTGGAAACAATCCAGATGTTCTAATCAAGAGGGAAGGAGTGGCTCTAAGGTGGGAAAGAGTGGAGACTCTCTCAACATTTTCGCAGTAATAGTTGTTTCTTGCCGACCTGAAGATCTTATGAAACATGACATGTGACTGGCCATGATTTGAAGAATGGCCATCCTGCCTATTAGATTCGAGCCTTTTTTCTTTCTTTTCCATCGGTTATGATTAAGGTGTTATTGCCTGTGATAGTTGTGAGATAATTCTAGTAGGCAACTGATTTATCTCAGTCAAACCAAAAAGATGGCCTTCCTCACGCATTGCTGCCTTTTACTGCCACGTTCATGAAATTATGTTCTTTCTATGTAAAGAGAGAATTAAATTCAATGAGATCATTTATGTAATGCAATTAGTCTTGGTGTTTGGTGCATTCTTAATCATGGGTAACAATCTTCCTAACCTATTCCCAATCTATTGTTTGCTCTTGTTTAATGATAAAAAATTAAAAATTGACTCTGTCTTGAACTATTTCAGGTCATTTTTATTTGTCCTGTTGGAAATCCAAAGTCCCAAACTGTTGAGGACAAGGCGACTGCTAACATTTATTACTTTTAACAATTGACTTTCTTTGGTTTTTCCTTTCTTCTGCCATCAAAATAAAGAAGCCGTGCCTGTGTGGTCCACAAAGAGGCAATGAACAGATCAACTCACGTTCAGTAACTTTTGGAAATTACAAAGTTTCACCGATAGGTAAAATACATCGACCACCACTTTGAACCTTTCTCGGCAGTTGTCATCATCTTGTGGACGAGCCTCTGGGGTGAAAGACTGTACTCTTAGTTCTTTTACCTTTGGAAGAAAGCTGCAATTATTACATCTGTTTCTCTCTTTTTAAAAAATTTCCATTTAACAGCAAAATGTTTAATTAAGAAAAATAGATCAAATGTCATCTGAGCAAGTGAACAGTGTCCAATGAGTTTTGAGGAGGTTAAACTCTAAGTTGTAACAAATGGTCACAGAAAATCCCCTGTGTTTGAGGCAACGATTGAAACAGCACATTTCAACAGCTTTACACAGATGTTGTTTTCGGGGGGAACTCTTTGTTTTTTCTTTTCTACAAATTAAAGAAAACTGCTGTTCAGTTGAAAGAATGCCACCTTTTTTCTTCCTTCTTTTCCCTTCAAAGTGTGTTATCAACTTTCATTGCACACCATTACAAAATGCTCTATTATATGCAAGTGCCATGGAGGAAAATTGCACTTTTTATAAAAATTTCCAAGTTTCACCCTTTAAAAAACATATCACTGATTCCACTGCACAGAAAGATATTTAGACTTGAGTGAAACCACTTTCTGATTCTCAAAAGATAGAAACATTTTATGGCATTTGTGGTTTGAGCTGCCTTTTTGGAACCAGGCTTCAAAACGGCAAGAGCAGCTAATTATTTCCTTGTACCTACAGGGTGGACGACGTCTGCAGAAAGTAAACTCTAGTTACTATCAATTTGTTTATTTTCCCCTGATTCCTAGGTTGTGACTAGCAGGGACTGGATGTGTTGTGTCATCCTCTTTGCTCAGGCAGACTCTCCACTTTGGGAAGTTCCAGAAGCCTCTGGAAGCCCACAACTTGGAGAAGTCTTACCTTGAGTGTCAAGTAGAAGGGAGACCTTCCACTGCTGACTCCAAGACTGAAAGCTTTTGTGGTTGGATAAGAAGCACACAGCAAAAACAAGTCGCTGTTTGGACTTATTTTTTTTCTTCTTTCTCTTGCCTTGTCTTCCCTTGCCTTCCCTCCCCTCTTCTCCCTCTCCCTTCCCTTCCCTTTCTTTCCTTTCCCTTCCTGTTTCCTGTTTCCTCTTTTTTTTCTTCTTCTTCTTGCTATCTTGCCCTGCTGGCCACAAACTCCTGGACTTGAAGCAATTTTCCTGCCCCTATGATACCAAGAAATGACTATATTCAGATAAATGACAAAAAATCCAAACAAAAACATAATTGCCCATAATTAGTCCCCAGTTACAGCAAAATAGAGAAAAAAGATATTTCAGTTTCCTTATGTGGGTCTAATAAGAGTGTGGCCTGGTTTATCTTTATTGTCTGGGTGTTTAGAACGGAGAACTGGTTCTGGAACAGAGAGCTTTCTAAATAAACATCTGCATCAAGTACTCCCTATTGGTAGTTGACTGAATCTAATTGTATCTAGATTGCTAAATAAAAAAACCAGGTAGAAAAAGTGGCATTGTGGATAAAAGCCCCGCATCAGTTAAATTGTGTGTTTCAACTAATTCTATTCTGTTGTCAGAGAAATGAGGTTTTCACTTTGAGTCATGACACTAGAAAATAACATTTAAAGCAAATTAACATATAGAATTGAAGCGCATAGTTTAGAGAAAGGAAGACTCAAAGCTTTGTATTTTATTCTGATAGGTTTTTTTGTTTTGTTTTGTTTTCTCTGGTTTGAAAATTATCGTTTAAAATGTGAGGTTTGTTTTGTAGATTCAGGCTGTTTTAATCACTGTTCCCTAAAAGGTTCCTCTACGCTCACTAAGTGGTAGGCAGTGATCACGTAAAATGATGAGATTTAAAATCCTACCTAAAAACTATGTAAAATCCTATGTGAAAACATCAAAAAATTTCCAGAAGTCTATATTATTAACAAGAAGAGATGAGAACCTATAAAATACATTTAAAGAAAACACAGCACACAAGGTTTTCAGTCTATCAGTATAAACAAAGCCCGACAGTAAATATACATAAAACATTTGCAATCGGCATGCCCTAAGATGTTTGTATTTTAATTGGAGAATTTTGGATCCGGTCTCATCAAATAAAATTTTTCTAACAAAATTTGGTTGACTTGAACAAAATATCTGATGTGCAGGGGAAAACAAGGGTCTCAAATGTTAGGAAGAAATCATCTCTGTGGATTTAATTGCCATTGACAGAAAAAGGCCATTGGGCTGGAAAGGTAATCAGTGTTCAGTCAAAAAGCATTAAAATAGTTTGAAATTAAGGAGAAAAATTCTATTAAGTTAAAACAGCTGGAAAATGAAATCTAATAAAGAAAATATTTAATTTGAATGATTATTTTATTTTATCATCTTTTTGGTCAGTGAACTGTTTCACTCCACATGTATGACTTGTCTATCACATGTCTAGCCCAGGTAGAAGTTGATATTTATTGATAAATGTCAATCTTGCACGAAAAAAAATGGACTTACTGCTTTTAAGTGTATTGTCTTTCCATACCAATCCCTTTTTTTTTTTTTTTTGCCACAGTTTAAGAAGGATTCTAGTTCATTTTGCCTACATGTCCACAAAAGCTACTCCCTGGGAGGACATTGGATACAATATTTCACCTTTAACAAGATTCAGATAAGCTTCCAGCTGTGGACATTCCTTGTCTCTTCCTCAGTTGGACTTCAGCTCAAATGAGCTGTTGGTCCCTTCCCCTAAACTAAACTGCCCTGTGACTTGGTTTTGTGTTTGTGAAGCCTACTATTTTTTTCTGTGTTCCCTGCTTTCTATTTTCCTTTCAAGGCCCAGCCCACTGCCCTATTGGTTGACCAGTCTCTCTCAACCCACAACCCTTATAGTGGGAAAGGCTTATTTAGGTGGGCCATGTGATTGAAAATACGGTGAAGTATTGATGTAGACACATGTAGACCTAGTCTGGAGCTGAATGAGTTTTTCCTCCTTCCCCAGAGTCTGAGGCTCTGTGCTCAAGACGGATGCCACCTCATATTCATATTCTTGGATCTAAACTCTTAGGTCACTGTTAGTTTAGGTATTATCTTAGTCCACCTGGGCTTATACAACAAAATATCCAAGACTAGATAATTTATAAAGAATAGAAATTCATTTCTCACAACTCTGGAGACCAGGGAATTCCAAGTTCAAGGCGCCAGCAGATTCAGTGTCTAGCAAGCATAGCTTTCTGCTTTCAAGATGGTGCCTTGTTGCTGTGTCTTCAAGGAGTGGAGGCCACAGGATCAAAAGGGGACAAATCCTCTCTCATATCTGTTTATAAAGTCACTAGTCCCCACCACTGTTGTGGCAGGGACAGTGGTCCAGAATTTAACCCAATGTGTTTAAAGATGAAAAAAGAAACTGTGGAGGACTGTATATTGCAGCCTTTATTTTCTCTGTGAAGTAAGAGGCAAATTCAGTGACCCTCTAGAGGTGAAGTCAAGATGAAGAAAAGTAGAAACATGTAATTCTGATCATTCCAGCTCTACATCTCCTTTTCCAGTTTATCAGCCATCCCTCAAGGAGCCCCATAATTATTTCAGGAGACACCAGAGTGTCTGTCACAGGCTCAGGGACCCCGCCCTAACCCCTGCTGCCCAGAGTGGTCAAGATCTCCATAAGGCCAATCTGGTACCATGGATCCTGCTGAGGTCATGGGTGGCTGTGGCTGAACGACCAGTTTCAAAAACCTCTACTTTGACCTTGGGCGGCTCTTCTGGGACACTGCTCCTTCTCACCTGGAGGTTCCCTGCAGTTTATCCCTCTTGTTAGTATGCTATATAGCTGTTACCCACATCTTGGTGAGCTTTAATATGAAGAGAAGGTTCTATTAATGTCTATTTTCAACTTGCTTTCTTACTCTTATATAGATAAGCACATAGGCCTGGCTTATGTATACATTTGAGTAAGAGCTACCTTGCTGTTCTCAGAATTTCTACTGATGCTTCATTGACTAAAACTGTTACTAGCTCAACATCACTACACCTTACAAGAGTTCTGTTTTGAAGGGATCCATAGATTCCATTTAGGCTACTGTGTAGTGTAAACCATAGCTATGAACACAGCTCATGCCTCATATGTATTAGCTTTCCTGTCACTAGGACATAATACCTGACACTCGTACTTTAAAAAAGGAGTGGTTTAATTTGGCTCACAATTTCAGGGGATTCAGTCCATGGTAGGCTAGCTACAAAGCAGAAACATCAAAGCAGAAGGGGCATGGCAGAGTAAAGATGCCTAATGGTTGGGCAGCACAGCAAGTGAACACTGCTAGAAAGGACGGAGCCAGGAACCATATATAGTACCCAAGGTCATACCTCCATGACCCACCCAGGTACTGCCAGAAGTGTATTTTACTACGCGGCTCCCTCACCAGTCAAGTTGACACCATTAAACTTAACCAGAACACCCTACAAAACTGATTGAAAATTCAGTGAATGTTTAAATTTAAATAAAAACTTACTGCAGTAAAAGACACATTACCAAGAACGATGGTATAAGTGTGCTTGAAAAGAGGGAGAGCATTTTCAGGGGAATTATGGCAATGTATCTTTTATTGTAATAAATTTTAAAATTTAAATATTCATCATATGTTCTGATCAACTCCCAATGATCAAAGGTTTACAGCAATTTCTGACAAATGAAATTTTTTTTTTGGACAAATAAAATTTTTATGGTGTACCCTCATCCACTTTATTCACTGGACCTGGCACTATGTGACTTCTCGCTCTTCCTCAAAAGCCAAAACGACTATGACGGTTCTACATTTTAATTGATTCAGGACACGGAAGCAGTCATAATTCTGCAACTAAAGACGTTCATGAAAGAGGACTTCCAGAACTGCTTCAGAAAGTGTCCAGAAGAATGGGAAACATTTGTTCTAAGAGAGGAGGAGTATTTTGAGGGAGATTAATGATAATGTGTTTTCTCCCATAATAATTTTTAAACATATAAACATCCATCATATTTTTTGATCATTTCTAGGGCCCCTGTCTTAACAGTTCTAATGTATCCAGACACCCCGGGCATGATAGCATCAACTAAATTTCAGTTAAACTCAGTGCCAGGAAAATTTAGAATAACTGTTTAAGGAGAAGAAAATGTACCAGAGTAGAGAAAATTACAAAATTGTTGAATCTCACTCTTTGTGGAATTCCACACAGAGAATAAAGACCTGTGATTCAAATAGTACTGCCCAGTGTCCATATACAATATGTGCAGCAGTGCTGGGTAGCCCAGGAAGAAAATGGAGGTTTGAATTGAATAAGAGTTGAGGATGAATAAGGCTGGTAGGACATAGTAATACAGAATGTGAAGGGGTTGAGAAAGCTGTAAAACTGTTGCTGGAACAATCAATTTTTAAGCTCGGCTGGGTGGAGCAGAGAAGGAAGGGAAGTTCAGAGTCGTTTGTTTAGCAGGTATGTATCGACCACTGACAATGTGCCAGGCAGGCTCTTGGGAAACTGACATGCTAGTTGAAGAGGTAGATAAGTACATAATATAGGCTGCTAACTTCTCTGATAAGCCAGGGAGCTGGAGGAGGAATAGAAGGAATATCTGATTTGTTTTGGAAGATGGATTGGAAGAAATTATACCCACAGAAAAGCTGGAAGGCAAGAAAAAGCCAGGAAAAGGAAGAAGCAAGTATGCCCCCAGGCAGAAGGACCAGACTGGGTGGAGACTTGGGGGTAAGAGACAGAGGAGATGGTAAGGTCAGTGGAGGGTGGTCAGAGCGTAGCAGACAGACTGGGGAAAAACAGGGAGGGAGGAGCTGGCCAGAATAGTGGACCTTGTCAGGAAAGATCATGGGGTCTCATAGGGTATTTTAAAAACTGTTCACCAGCCCAGCCCCTGATTAAAAAATGCCTCAAGTATCAAGGGTTGTGCCTACAATGTCTATGTTATGGTGACTGTCCTCCACCATGGCTCATAACTAATTAGACCTGAGGGTCATGGTCCAGCATATTCCCGAGGGATCAGAGAAAGCTGGTTTGCAGAGACTGAACTGAATCAGAATGTTCACAGAGAGAGAGAGAGAGAGAGAGAGAGAGAGAGAGAGAGAGAGAGAGAGAGAGAGAGAGAGAAGGGGGGGCAGGTCCCAGTATCCCATTCAAGGACACTCTTCCAATGATCTAATTTCCTTCTATTAGGCCTTACAGGTGCCACCACCTTCCAAAGTGCCATCGACTTGGGGCCAAGTGCTCAACACGTGAGAGTTTGGAGGGACATTAAAGATCCAAAAAATAACACTTGTATACCTGCAGATACTTTTCTGAGGTTATAATTTCTCTTAAATAGTAAATAACAGCCAACACATACTACTAATGTGTTTTCCATTAGGGTTGAAAGCTCATTAAGTTCCGTATTTACTTTCCAAGTTAGAAGTAAGAATTTTATATATTTCACAAATTCCTGATGAGTATTGTTGTCTTTCTGGCCGCTGACAACCAAGTCCTCAATAACAACTAATAGCCGACTAAACCTATGCTGTATATTTTAGATACTGGTATATCAATATCTCCCTGCTAGGTAATAACTGAAGCACATCCATCAAAAGCCACCAGAAACCCACATATAATCAAACAAAACGAGATTTACTAACTTGCTGTAGGAAGGGTAACTGTGTACCAGAAAATCTGGGGATAGGTGTCTTGGTAAGAGGAATCAGGTGAGACTTGTTTTGGCATTTGGGCTTGAGCTGGGTGACACTGGGGAGAGTTTAAAGAAGTGAGAGCTTGTTCTAGATTGAGTTCTTTCAGGCACTGGGGCTACTCAATGATTGGAGATTTCACTAATTGTTATATAGGGAGTAGAAAAAACAAAGTGGGGTTAGGATTGCCATTGGTTAGGAAGGAGTGGCCACTCATATAGGGTAGTCCTGAGTTCTGTCCGTTAGGGCAGTGAGAAAGGAAGATGGAACCTAAACAAAAAGAATGGTGGTGAACAGCTGTCGCTGCAGGCTGCGGAAAGCATGCAAAGCACACTCCTGGAACAGAGAAGTATCACACTGGTAAGGGGTCCATAGAGAGAGGGGCTCGGTGCAGCATCTCCCATATGAGGGTGGACCATGAAAAAATTGACTCTAACCACATCAGGTCTGAAGTCACCCAGCTGCATGAGGATTATCCTGTCTCTCATTTTTCTTCCCTTTTCTTGCACTACTCAATACAGCAATAAGCAAGCATGGAAGGGGTCATAACCTGCTTTCCTTCCCTGTTGTATTAGTCAGCTTTCCCTTTTCTGGACACAATGCCTGACATCCACAATTTAAAGAAGAGATTTGATTTGACTCATGGTTTCAAGGGAATTCAGTTCATGGTCAGCTTGCTCCAAGGCAGAAACATCATGGTGGAAGGGCAGAGCAGACCTGCTTAGTTCATGGCAGTTCAGGCAGAGCAAGGGAACCATGACAAAGAGGAAGGGTGAGGGACCAGACATGGAGGGACCCCAAGGCTGCACCTTCATAACCCAGCCAGACCCACCCAGAAATGTGCTCTACCAATCCCCTGGGCAATCCCAAAGCCAATCAAGTTGACATTCTACCCTAACTGCCATGTCCCACCACTTGTCAACTTCATACCCAAATTCATCCCCTTAAACCATACTTAATCCCCAAATAAACACAAGGACATAACTCCACATAACATGACACGACTATCTTGCATACACCCCAAAATGCAACAGTTCCTTCCCCAAAGACTTCAATGGTTCCACCATTTTTCAAAAGTCCAAATCCAAGTCTCCTCTGAGATTCAACACAAATTCTTAGTTGTGAACCTTTGTAATAATCAAAAACAAGTTACATAATCCCAAAGTACAATGTCACAGGCTAAACATTTCCATTCTGAAAGGGAGGCATAAGGAGATAGAAAAGAATAGTAACAAAGCAAGACTGAAATCCAGCAGGGCGAATGTTAATAAATCCTGTACCTCCGTGTTTGATATCCATGGTAAGTGGAGGTGAGATTCCAGAGGACTTGGGCAGCCTCATCTTATGGTCTTGTTGGTTCTATGATGAGTGTGAAATGGCATGGACTGTATTCTGGTCACATATAATAGGACTACTATGTATTGGCCCATGAGTAGGGTTGCTTAGATTAAATAATGAAAATTTGAATTTCAGATAAAAAATAATGTTGGTTATTATGCTGTTGATGTTACTAATGGTGTTAATGCTATTACACAAGACATACATTATTTGATGTTTATCTGAAATTTGAATTTATCTGAGCTTCCTGTATTTTTATTCTGTAAGTTGGGCAATTGTACAGGAGGGATTGGGGAAACAAAATAACTGGTCTTTACTAAAGCTTGTTTGAGAAGTCCTGAGTTAAAACACTCAGGTGCCGTTAAGTGCTAATTTGAGAGGAGCTCTAGCCAGGACTGTTGGCTGCAAAGCAGAAACCTACTCTGGCCAATTGAAATGGAAAAGGAATTTGTTGGAAGGATCTAAGGTAACTTACAAAATCAATGGGAAGGAGTAGGCTAAAAAAAAGAAAAAAACTAGGCTAAAGTCTTGCTCATATCTAACTGTTCTATAACCTGTCCTAATATATTAATATGCATTGACCACTCCAATCCCATGTAAAACTCAGGGGAAAGACAGGAGAAGGAAGGTAATGGAGGATTGAAATCATCAAAGTATGCTATGTGCATATATGAATGCGCCAAAATGAAACCCCTTACTCTGTGTAACCAATAAAAAAGAGTAAAAGAAATGGCAGATTCTTTTGGAAAAGGTAAAGTGAAAACAAATGCACTCACATGTAAAATAAACCTTAAAAGGGAGGCTACAAAAAAAAAAAAGGGGAGGCTACAACAAGGCTAAGAAAAGGTAGGACTCAAGAGGGCTGGAGTGTCAAGGGCACATCAAGGTCCTGCGCAGAAGAGGCTGGCTGGGAGGTCTCTGGAGTCACAGGTGCTTTGTACCTCTGTGGCTGGCTCTCAGCTTTGCGGCCATCAAAATCTCTACTGATCTCTGCTCCTGTAGTACCTCTGTGGCTGGCTCTCAGCTTTGTGGCCATCAAAATCTCTACTGATCTCTGCTCCTGTAAGTTACTCCTTCTGGGTTCAAAGCCCCGAACTGGTACATTTGAGCTGCTTGGCCTGGGCTAGGTCCTTGCGCCTCATGACTGCCAGGGTGTAGGGATGGGAAGTACCTGCGTACTTCCACTCTCTAGGAGTTGGGCTCTAGCACCCACAAAGACAGACACAAATAGTGGGAGGAGATGCCCCAATGGGAAAAGAATTTTAAATCGAAGGAATGATGAATAGTCACTACTGAGGTCCAAAAGGTACTTCTTGGAACCCTGTTATTTTAAAAGGCCAGGATGTGGGGTCAGGTCAGTCTCTCCATCTACACTGTGTCACTAGTTGGCTGGGGCCCTTAAGGGTTACATGGCCTTTCTGAGCCTCACTCTTTTTCACCTGCAAAATCAATGGTTTCTAGATTTTGAAGTTCATTAAGAACACAGGTTTAAAAAAAGTATTGGGGATTAATATAGGTATCTTGACAATTTTTGCTCAGTCAAGTAAAGGTACTATTTTAAATAACTACCAACTACTAGTACTATAATTTGATAAAATAAAGTATGTTTTAATAGCAAAAGTTAGGAAGAGTATCATGTCAGAATACTAATTTTTATTTTAAATTTAGTTACCTGTTAGAAAATTTAGTGTGTTGACCTTTTTCTATTATCCTACTTGACTTGGACCAACAAAAGACTACACCATAGATCATATTCGGGAGCCATCAGTAATGGCTTTGAAGGCTTTTTTCCCCCCAACATTCCAATTCTTTGAATTTCTAGAGTCTGGGGAAAGGGTTTTTGTATAGGGAAAGGGGTTTTATATGGGTTTATCATGGCATTGCAAACTTTTTCCTTTTGATCTTCCAGAAGAACTTGTTTGGATGACCTTCAGTGCATGGCATAAAGTCTACTTTTAATGTGCATTAAAAAAAAACTGTTGAGTGGCAGGAGGAAGCTTTTGGGACAGGGAACACACACCTCTTTATGTTGCCTAATGTTACTGTCGTGGAGGAGCTCAGAGACCTTGGCAGTGAGTGCATTTCTATAAATCTTAAGAATCAATCGGTTAATCAATATGCAGGGAGGGCTGGTAGATGGGCCCACTTAGGGGACTAAATGCCTCGTCCAGCTTGGCCTTTCTCGTTACTGAGGAGACATTGATAAACCGGGGACATGTACAGGATCATAAAGATAACCCTTGTGTCTCTCCTTCCCAGACTTTTCAAAATTATGCATTTTGAAGGCAGCTGGGACCGAGGGAATTGAATATGCACATTTGGAAGGAATGAAGCTACAGATGCATCTATAAATACTGAGAAATAATAATGGAAAGAAAGGGACACGTTATTGACTGGAGTTAAAAGTGTAGCAGAGGAGAGAAAGCCTCATAGAATGAGGGAAAGTTTTTAGCTCTATGGCTGTAAGTTCCTGACAAGGGAGAGTATGGGGGAGAAAGAAAGGCCTCTTTATACATGTTCAGAGCAAAGTGGATGGAAAAGGAGAAGGCACAACTGAGCGAGCAGCGCAGGCTTCCCAGGGCTGTGTATGACCCTACTGGGTTGTTCTTTTCAGCCCTGACAGCTCTAGTTTTGTTTCTATGGGCTTTGAGTTGACTCATTTTGATTCTTTCATTTCTTCTCCCTCGTCACCTTCTTATGCGTGTTGTATCTTTTTCAAGTTTTATTTTGTGGGTCCAGTTTGCTTTCCTTATTGCATGGCTCCTTTTGGTCCTCTGGAAGTATGTGCCTCTGTTGCTCATTCTGATGTTTTGTCTTACGACTCTCTTGCTGGCTTAAGTGTCAGGCTACCTGAACACAGGAATTACCTCTAATCAAATGTCAGTTTTCTTTTATATGCTTTCTTTACCCCAAATTACCTGTTTTTGTTTTTGGAAAGTTCATGACTAAAAACATTTGGTTGACCAAGTAAGGTGGTGCAGGCCTGCAGTCCCAGGACTCTGCCAGGCTGAGGTGGAAGGATCACAAATTTGAGTCCATCCTGGACAATTTAATGAAACTCTATCTCAAAACAAAGACAGAGACGAAGTGTCAGGTGCTTTTTATCCTTGTGCTTATACTGTTTCCCTGGGCCCGTTTTACTCACACACATTGTCCCTCAGTCTTGTTAGCGTTTGAGTTTATGATCTCTATCACAATTCTACTTCTCATGAAAAGCTATGTGTAAGAGCCCAATGAGTGGCATTTTTATTTAAAATAAACGATATTTAAGGGAAGTCTTAGTTTATGCCTGCTGTCCTTAGTAGCTCCCATCCAAAATGTTCTAGTGATACATAAACGAATAGAGACTTAGACTCTGCTAGATGGCTTTCTGACTCACATTGCTCCCTGTCTGGTTTGGATCAAAAAATGTCCTCTCAAAGGCTATGTGTTCAGAGTAGGGTTTTTGGAAAGGGACTAGCTCATGGGGCATTAGCTTTGACAGATTCATCCACTGACAAGTTCATAGCTGAACGTGCTGTTAGGAGGGGCCCTCGTTGGAGGTGGGTCACTGGGTGTGTCATTTGGAAGGTACATCCTGTCTTCAGTTCCTTTCTCTATCTGGAACTCTTCTTGCTTGCTCTGCTTCCTGGCTGCTATGAGGTGTGCAGCTTTCCTCCACCACACTCTTCCACCATGATGCTCCTACCTTGGGCCAGCTAACCATGGACTGAATCTGCTTAAACTGTGAGCCAAAACCCTTCCTCCTTTAAGTTGTATATGTCAGCACACAAAGACACATGTCAGTTACAGCAGTGAAAAGCTGACCAATATGGAAAGGAAAGCTAGGCCATTTTGGTATGGTTTAATCATAGCTTTCTGAAAAAGTTCAGCATCCTCTGGACTCAGGAGTTTGAGCATTTCTCAGGCTTGCCAGGGGGCTCCTTCTTCCCAGAGTCTGGGGCAGGGACAGGTAGTGGGCATCTGTAGCTGAAGGAAGCAGCTCCAGAGTGAAGGACTCTGGCAGCTCCAGAGTCTCAGCTTGAGATCAGGGTCATCACACTTTGCTCTGAAAAGATTAAACTAGAGGGTAAAAAGCCACTGTGGCAGGAGCTGAGAAGATGATCGGGCAATGCTGTGGGCTTCTAGGTAAGGAGGACTTGCTTTTAGGTCTTTCAGGGTAGACAGACATATCAGTCAGTATTTAGTAGAGAAACAGATATAATAAAACACAAATAAATATATAAGAATTTATAGATTGGCTTACGAGGGCCACCCACAGGGTCGGATGTGGAAGAGTGCAGAGGGTCTGTCTGCGTGGGGCAGATCCGAAAGATACAGTCCAAGGTGCAGAGCTCACTGCAGTGTCCTGTGTGAGTCTGTATCAGGAGGCCAGTGAGTCTGTGACGGAAGGCTGAAGGGTTCGCGCCGGAAGCCAGGAAGCCAGGAGATGACGTCCAAGGTGAAGGCAAAGACTGGAGTTCTTCTGAAGAAATCGAAGCAGATCTCTCCTTCTTCATTTCCTCTTTATACCGTCCAGGTGAGAAGCCGCCCGAGGGTGGGTCTTCCACATTCTAAAGTGTAGAACTGCTGATCCAGTTTAGTTGAGCTTCTCTTACTCAGGTTGACACAATCAATCAACCATCACAACAGGTTTGGTCATTTATCTTCATTCTCCCACCTCTTAGCTGTGAAATTTTAGGCCAGGGACTTAATTTCTCCCTGCTTCACTTACCTCTTCTGCAAAAGGAAGAAACTGCTATTTTATAATTATTATATAGATTAAATGTGGGCAAAACCCTTAACACAGTGCCAGGCACATTGTAATTGTTCAATAAAGAAAAGGTAATTACTGTCATTGTTGTAGCTATATAGGGTTGTCAGCTACTATATAGGATACTGAATTCAATATGAATTTCAGATAGACAATAATTTTTAAAAATATGAGTATGTACTATGCAATATTTGGGATATATTTATACTAAAATTTTTTGTTGTTTATCTGGAATTCACATTAAACTAGATATCCTCTCATGTTTTCATTTGCTAAGTATGCTCCTAACTCCATTCATTTAGGTGGCAAACACTTACTGAACACTTACTGTATGGCAGGCTCCATTTTCAGAGCTTACAAGAAGTAAATCAGAAAAGGTCTGTGATTATGAGGAGGTTACATCCTAGCAGGAGAGACAGATAGCAAACATTAAACATATTAAGTGAATATACAACTATGAGATGATTACGAGTGCTGTGGAAAAAAGAAAAGGTGAAAGGTTTAGGGGGTGCTGGGAGGTGGTAGTGCAGATAGGAATATTAATCACAGTGGTCCTTGTAGGTGACGTCAAAGATAGACTTGGAAGGAGCGGAAGTAGCAGGAACATTTTGGGAAGAGTACAGTTCACGGACAGGTGGTGAAGCCAGGGTAGGAGCCAGGCTATGCCAGGAAAAGAAAGGAGCCTGAGTCCACTCGTCTCTCCCTAAGCCTGACCCTGATCTCAAGGGTGGGGAGCTACTTACCCCCAAATGACATGGTGCCCTCCTGTTTCTTCCCGTCCTGGCACCTCTTTCTCCCTCCACTCTCATCCCAGGGCAGCCCTCCTCTCACAGATCTGCGTAGCGTTGAACCTCAACTGTGGGCTGGGTTTGAGGTTTTTCCTGCAGGGCTCCCAGGGAAGCCTTAGGAGCAAATCCAGGGATGCGTCTGAAAAGCTGGCTGAGCGTCTGCAGACACTTCCTGGAAGCAGAGTCTCTGGAATGTTCCATGATGATGCCTGCAGTCAGCTTGCCTGGAGACAAAGATCTGAGTGTAAGTGACTTAGGCAGGAGAAGGCCTCCAGGAAAAAATGACCAGGGAAGGAAGACACAAGCAAAGAAGGATCTCAGACAGGTGTAGGGCAGACAGCTGTAGCCCGAGCCCTCTGTCTGAAGTCTGGAGTGGGCACACTACAGCGGGGGCCAGGCCAGACCTTGCATGGGCGTTTCGACTTTGGGGAGGAGCCAGAAGTCTCACAGTGACAGATCTGGTGAATAAGAACACATGTAATATTTTTATTTGACAAAATTGCTGTAAATATTTTGAATTGACATAGCATCTTAAGCCAACCACAAAAAGACACACTTGAAAGAGGACTTCCAGAACTGCTTCAGAGAGTGGCAAGAACCGTGGGATAAGCATGCATGAGGCAAGGGGGAGGGTTCTGAGGGAGATTCAGGGCAATGTGTCATTTACTGTAAGAATTAAAAAAATTTATTTAAATAGTCAGTGTATGTTTTGATCATAGCTTGTAAATGCGTGTGACTGCTCGGGCACATTTTAGTTGGAAAAGATCTGTTGCACGTGACTATCAGGAGCCCGTGTAGACTCTTCCCTTCTAGTCAAAGCTGCACAAAACTCACAAGTAATTGAGGGCCTAGTGGGAATGTGTTATAAAGTAGGAGGGAAACTTGCACTACTGGAAAGAAACAATAACAATTCTTGATGTATGGAAGTCAGGGTGTCTTCCATCAAATTAGGTAGCAGAGAATGGTTTTGAGAGGTTTAGGTCATTTCTCCACGACGTTATGTCAAAGGCAGGCTCCCCATTAGGTGCATATGTATGAGGCTTAGTTTGCCCATAATGTAGCCTCTGAAGGGACTGATAGGATTTTGACACACAGAGGCAGAACTATTCTTTGACTGGAAGACAGAGAGTCTCACGTTAAGAAAGAGTTCACGATGTCAGCCACTACATGTTTGTGACTACCAGGGGTCCGTGATTCCAAGACAGACACTTGCTCTTCTTCACTATGCTTCTTGCTGGGTTAGCAAAGCTGACGGGTGACAGTCTCCAGCACCACGTCTCCTCCAAGACCATGAGGGCTGTTGGGTTTCCCTGCAAGTTGAGTTGCACTGTGAGTCTAGTTAGGCTTCTGAGTAAATAATTCCTCAGTTTTGGCACTTCAGACAGTTGTGGCATTTCCCAGAGATGGGATTTCAGATATATGAGTTCTATTTTTTATTTCTTAATTTAGCTGCTGTCTGTGATGTTCAAGAAAGTCACTTGAAATAGCCTATAGATGTTGAAATATGAGAAATATAAAGACATACAACTAAACTACAGTATGCTCACAATGAAAACGTTTCTTTGTTTCTTCATATATTCTAATTTTCCTACCTTAAGCATAGGTTATTGGTTAATAAAAGATAGCAGCAACCCCAAACCTGGTAGCAAAGATGTTTTCCAATTGCTATCTTTTCCTTCAGCTGTCATTATAGACATGGCCCAACTGGTGACCAGATCAATAGGTTTGGAGGAGACTGCTGAAGTCCACTTCAATGGTACCATTAGTTAAGAGGCATAGTTGGTCTGAATGTAAGTAACTCTTAGTGAATGTTCCTCTATGAGAACATTTATTGTAGCACGAGTCTAAACAGAATTTCAGATAATAGCACAAGACTTAGAAATGAGGACACTGTCCAAGAGATGCTGGTCTTTTTTTCCTTTTATCCAGCGTCTTAATCAGAGTGTCTACAAAAGGCTTCAATATCATGGTTTACCATGAGTGCTGTTACAGCACCGGGGTTCCTTGCTCTTTGAAGATGAGGTCTTGGAACCACTATGTCCCTGGTTGTTTAGTTGTATTGGCTCGCCTAGCACTGCACTTGAGCAAATGGCCAAATCGCCTGGGAACTTCCCTTGTTTCACAGATGATGCCCCCATGGCTTCAATAGCAAAGCCCATGAATACATACGGGCACTTTTATGCCAATCCCAGACTTTGGGGGCATTAAACAAGGCACTAGGAGGAGAATGGTTTGTTCACGAATGATGATCTCTGCAGGTCTGGTAAAACCAGAGTCCTTACCTTCAGGAGAATAATCGAAATTCTTAAAAGTGGCATGACAGTGCCAGAGAGAGTTCTAAAGTGGATCCATCGGCCCAGGTCCCCGTGTCCTGTTTCCACACACTATCTGTTCTTCACTTGTGGGTGGGGTTAGCGAAAAAGACCTCGAGGATACACTGACTTTCTCTTTCACCTTTCAATTGATTTAAAACTCATTCATGTTCAGAATGATTGGTGCTCTTTGTATTTTTAGTGGTAGCCCTGAGTTTCAGTAATAATGAAATGGAACAACTCTCTTAGGCATTCCTCATTTGCCTTTATGTATCTCTTACTAGCAACCACAATCATTCTTGCTGAGGTCACTAGAGCATATTGGACTTGGTCTTTAAACAACTGAAATTTAGCATGAACAACAGTGACCTTGGCTTGCTGCCATATATTGGAGATTTTTTCTTCTACTGATGATTCAAGGACATGGTGGTGTCAGACACCATTTCACTGTGGGTCCGTGGGCGTTGACCACGATGAGTACTTTAATTCCTATTGTAATCAAGTGCCAGATCAACCACCGAACTCTGGGATCTTGGTCAAGCCCATTATCTTTTGTGATTCTTGTATTTCATCTATAAAATAGGAATCGTCCCATTGCCAGGGGCTTATGTTAGGAGCAAATTAGATAGTGCACCTGAGAGAGCTTGTAAAATTATACAAATATGAGATTACTGTTATTACACCAGGGTCACGCAACAATGACAACTGCTTAAAAAATAGATTTCCAAATTTGCTACACTTATCTGTAAGCCAAGTCTACAGGCCAGTCAGACATGTGTGGCGGTGATCTTGTAACTTATAAGTGGGGACTGATAAATATGCTACGAAGATAATGCTATGATGAAGGAAGCATGGCATCTCGTACGTGGCAAGAATCCAAAAACTGGACTGAACAGAGCGGAGTCTCACAGAATATGTAGACATTAGGTGGGTCAATAGAGCAGTGGACAGATATTCCATGCAGAGGGCATGGCACCGAAAATGCTCTGGGAGTGGGAAAAGTTTAGAAAGTGTGGGGAGATCAGAACACAACTGCATAAACTGGGAATTTATGAGAGGTCAGGCTGAAGAATTAACAAGAACCAGGTCATGGAAAGCACCATGAGCTAGGCTGAAGTCTGTTGTTCATTCTGGGAGCAGCGGTAAAAGGTGCAAAGGTTTACAACAATAGATGTGTATCCATACTGACTTTTTACAATGACTACCCCGGTAGCAAATATATGACGGATGAGGAGATTAGGAGGAACGTATCATGGCCATCTAGGTGAGAGGTGGATGGCTCAAAACTAAGTGTTAGCAGTAGGTGGTGGAAACCAGGAGACAGAGTTCAACGGAAATCATGAAGCAGAATTGCTAGGACTTGTGGTGGCTTGCTGTGTTTGTGTGTTTGTTGTGTGTGTGTGTGCGTGCACACGAATGTATGTAAAGATAAAGGGGTTTGGGATGACTCCCACACTTCTGCTGTAGGTGGCTGCTATCTGTTCATCAACAAGGATAAATCTTGAGGAGAAAGGCCATCAAAAAGAGGGTAAAGCCGGGTGTGGTGTCACATATCTGTAATTCCATAACTCCAGGAGGTAGGGGCAGGAGAATGGCAAGTTCAATTCCAGCCTGAGCAATTTAGTGAGACCCTGTCTCAAAATGAAAAAAATACAAGGGCTGTGGTTGTAGCTTAGTGCAAAGGCCCCGGGTTCAATCCCTAGTACTGAAAAAAAAAAAGGGTAAATTATGTTCATGATCTACTTTAAGAAAATAGAAATATTTAATGATTTAGAAAGGTCTCCACCCAATATACTGAAAACTTCCCTGGAGGGATTTTTTTTTTCCCCTAGACTATGACTTTCCTCAGTGTGCAGTAGCTAAGTCAAATGGATGCCACTGGAATAATGGACAAGCAGTCCAGACCAGAGTTTGTTAGTGAAGAGTTTGTTTTGTCTATATATTGTAACACACAACTTCTGGACTCTTTCCAACCGTAGATTTTTGATCAAACCTATCAACCATTGTCCTGCTACACTTGCCACTGAATATATTGTGTAAATGGTCAGTTTAGTAGAAAATTATTATTGGAACAGCTTTTGGAATCATTTAAAACAGACTCTGCCTACCGTTTCCTAAGCCGAGGCGATTCCTACCCTTTTATTTGCTGTATTTGAGGTCAGTCTGAAAGCTATTTTTCATTTTAATTTTGAAATTTATTTTTATTTGTGAAATATTGTAGTATAAGAGACATGGTGTGTTTTCATTTCTGGAAAAACTTACTGTTTTTTGCACAATGAGGATAGGTTTAATGGAATGGAAAATTCTGTTTATTTCTGAGTCCTTAGCACATAGAATTTTCTGACCTATCAGCAGATATTTGTGGGATATGGAATGACTGAATTTAAAGGATGACTTAAAAAGAAGACAATTTTGAATTTCCTAAGTCAAACAAATTTCATAATAATAAGCATAATCATAGGCAGGACCTTTCTCCAGAATATTTTTAGAGTATTTTATATGGAAAGAAAGCTTCAATGACTTTCTTTAGTCTTTTTTTTCCAACCACAAGGGCATATTATTTTTTGCTTCTATTAAAGTCAGGTTGGGGGTTCTTGGCCACTTTGTTTATCCATCTATAGTGCATGGGCACTCAGATTTTGGGCTCTGTTGCTTGCCCGAACACTTATCAATCATAACATGAAGTTGTTAAATGCATCTCCACGTGGCATAAGAAATGTTTACTAAAGGTCACTAAAAGTACAGAGATTGTGGTTATAAATGTTATGTTTTTCACTGGTATTTTTAGCAAGATGTTCCTATACTTTTGTTTTGTATTAGTAAAGCACATAATATTAATTTACTCCTCACACCTGCATTAAACTTCAGCCAGGAGCCTATTTTAAATGCCTGTTTTCCAGACTCTGCAGTTAGAGTTGCTGAAGAACTACACAACCTCGGCCCCCTAGCAAAGCTCTGTGCTGGCACCCGGCTGGGTGTGAGCAGCCGACTGTGGTGGCTCTGGGTTTTATCTGCCACTATCATGGCTCGTCTGCTGGCTTCTGGTCTTTCACTCCTTCTAGTCTTCTTTTCATTCCTTGTAGCTCAGTCGTCATGAGATCCTGCACCCCACTGCAGATGGGCTGTGCCTGTGACCCAGAGTGGCTGATGTAAGTGCACTGGGCCCAGCACCACTGTCTAGCGTAGAGACGGGCCCTGGGCTGGACGGTTAGATAACCATCTGAGAAGGAAGCCATATGAGACAGGCCGATGACATCCTTGAAACCTCTGCATCCAGCCGTCCTCAACCGCCGCAAAAGGACATTTCAGTAAGTCAAAGAGCAGAGTGTCCTGTTGGTTAGCCACGTTGGAGTTGGTCTTTTGTAACTTGCAAAGAAAGCAGTCCCAGTGGGTATGCGGCATGATTGAAAAATACGGTGACTATTTAAATTTATAAAAATGTATTACAGTAAAAGACATGTTGCCATTAACTCCCCCTCAAGATTCTGTCCCTCACTTTGAACACATTTATCCCGTTATTCTTGCCACTCTCTGAAGGACTTCTGGATGTTCTCTTTCACAAGTGTCTTCACTTCACTTTTGTGGCTGCCTTTATGTCCCGAATCAACTTCAAACCTTTGCCTTTCGTGATCGTTTTGACTTTTGGGAAGAGCCAGAGGTCACAGGGCACCAGATCCCCTGAATGAGGCGAGCAAGGGCACACTGTAATGTTTTTCCCATCCTCCCTTTCCACTGAGTGGCAGCTGGCAGCAGCATTCACCACAGTGTAGATCACATTTCATAAAGACCCTGATGAAGGACTTCCAGAACTGCTTCAGAAGGTGGCAAGAATGATGGGATGATTGTGTTCGAAGCAAAGGGGAGTATTTTGGAGGGACTAATGGCAATATTGGTCCTCTTTCACTGTAACACATTTTTAAATTTAAATATTCACTGTATATTTAGATCTCATTTGGTATGCGTTTTATTTAAGGAATTCAAACAATCATGATATGAACTAGTCTGTCTCAAACCCCTTCCTTTTCTTAAAATTTGTATGCTTATGTAAATGCTTACAATCGAACTCACATGTCTGAGTGCAAGACACACTGAACTTAGACACTCATGTCAAACAACTCTTTATTTTTTATGGTACAAATTAAAAGTGACAGATCTGAAGCTGTTAAGAAATACACAAAGTGCAGCTTTACCAACCATACAGATATTGCTCTAGATTAAGTACAGTTATTTTTTCTTTAAACATTAAGCAACCTGTGCAGATAAATCAGCTTTGGTTTCAATGTCAGAGCAAGTAAGGAGCTTTGAAATATCCAGTTTGGCTTCTTGGTCACAAGTCTATCATGTCAACTTCTCGTCATGACGGTTCTTGCGGAACAACCCAATCTGTTCCCTGCCCTCCCTCCTGTTGCCTGCTCCAGGCGTGGAGAAGCAGATCTTTGCGGTGCCTCCTAAGTGACCCTGGTGACCAGTGTAGATCACAGCACATAGGACAAAAAAAGAAAAGGAAAAAAGAAGAAAAGAAAAGAAAAGAATTCACTTCTTTAACAAGTAAACTAATATGCCTCACATAATTTCAAGTTGAAGACAACAAATCACACGACAAAAAGCTCATTACAAAATGTTTTCCAAACAGATCTTACAGTCAAACACGGAAATGAAAATCAATTTCCTTTTTCTCCATTTCGTTTAAGCTTGGTCATTAACTGGGTACAAGTAGAGCGCTGAGGTAAAACATTGATGAACAGTTTGTATTTCTTTTTCTTTTTCTTCTTCTGCTTCTTAAAATAGGAACAGTTTAGTATTGCGAGATTGTCAGCAACATTTAGCCATTATCTACACACTGTGCATATACCTACAAATACTGAGCTTTGGTCCAGCGTAGAGAAGATGAACAAAGGCAATTTACGATTTCTTTTTGGTTATAGCTTGAGTTCTTGGACATGCCTCTACTTGTTCTGTTTTTCCTAGCTCCTTTTGCTTTTGTGTTCTCTCTTTCATGTTGTGTTGTGTGTTTCTGGGTGTCTCTGTGTGCGTCTGTGTGATTACAACATAAAGAACCCAAACTCTGAAAGTGCTTATGAAGCTCTTAACTGTTTAGAATTTTTTTTTTTGTTGAAAGAGAACAAAATGTCCCCCAAAGAAGTGTAGAATACAATATCCATTGACATTTTCCATCAAATAACAAATGAAACAAACTGACAATAACTTAAAAATTTGTGAGAAAAATATTGAAGCTTGAAGTATAATCACATATGCCCAAAGTGGCTTTTATTCATTCATTTATTTATTTTTTGTTGTTGGTGGTGGCAACCTAACCTTAACCTTCAGTTCATGGAAACATAAAAGACACTTAAATGTCACTGGCAATATGAAGTTGTTTACAAGTGGAAATAAGACATGTCACAATAAAATTAAGCAATAGGTGTGGTCCCGAAGACTGATGCATTACACAATGTAATTTATATTTCTAAGAATCTCTTCAGGCACCTTTTTATGCCTTGTAGCAAAAAATTTATCTGTAAAAAATTAATATAAGAAGCATTACAACACTTTATAAATAATTTATAAAACAATACAAAATTATAAAACCTTAAAAAAATCACTGCACGTGAATGGTTTTATGACTGTGGGATGAATATATTTCTTTTTTGTTCTACTTCAGACGATTGCTTTTCTATTTTCACTGTCCTAGTTATACCCTCCCAATTATAGATCTCAGGGCTGTGCAGGCCTTATGTAACAGCTGCCGGCATATATTTAAACATTTAGCATCCGTCATACGTTATCTTGTTAACTTCTCTTCCTGGGAGCTTTTCTTGATGGAATTTGGAACAGGTCCTAGGAGAATACAAAATCTGCTTTAATCAATAAAGTGGTGGGTTTCTGGGTTGTTGGTATTTGTGCAATTTTTGAGGTGGTGAAATGGGGACCATGAGGTGGTTGGCATGGATTAGGGTGGTTGTGGTCCAGTTAGCATCAGACTGGTGAAATGGAAACAGTTTTACACGCAACTGCTTCCACCTCCAGGAGTTTTAGAAGGATTTCCTTGTTGGTAGTCTCCTGGCTGTTGCATGAATCATCTAAGGGGACAGTTACATGTCCTACATATGCGAAATATAAAGATGCCACTGGAAGAGGAAACTAGAACTCCTGGGGGGGAATGAGTTGGGGGGAAGGAAATGGAATTTCTAATAAATTGGGCAACTTGGGGTGGGTTTTCTTTTCCCCTTTCACAATTTATCTCTAGATAGTACATGAGCATGATTATTGATTAATTACTCATAAATATTTACAGTTCAACAGCAAGCAAATCGACAGTTCTTGTTTGCCTGCTCCTTTGATGGAACATCTTCTGCCCACACCTGGGTGAAAACATCAGGTGCCGATTCCAGCTGTTGCCCTGAACAGCTGTCTTTACATCCCAGCACAATCTTTGGGCTTCTTAGCCTACTGTGACCCACAGATCTCCTGAGGAAGTTATTTTTAAAATGAACGAATTCCCCATTTCTTATAGTGAAGGCTATTCCGGTGTGTTACTTCTATATATTTTTCTTTTAGTGGAGACCCTTCACTGTTAAAACTTCCTTTGTCCTCAAGAACCCAATTCCAGGCCCAAATTCCAACTGTTCAAATTTGCCTGTCACTTTTCTGCTTCCTTTATATATCCCAAGAAAAGTTGTTCCCTCCCCCAAAAGTCTGCCATTGCTGTCTGAGGAAAGAAGTAGCAGGAAAGATGAGATTTAACAGCATACTCGATGGGCCTTAAGGCTCCGGCTGCTACCACTTTCTTTGTGGCCTTTTCTGTGTGTGGGTGGATGTGGATGTGTGCATGCAGGTGTGTGTATTTTGACTGAAACCTGGAGACATTTCTTTGGCTATCAGACTTTTGAGAGAAATTGCTTTGCACAGAAGCATAACAAAGATGTAAGTATTGAATCAAATGAGCAGCTTATGTTTATATTACAAAATTCGTTTTGGTCAGCTCTTCATGTACGTGGCCAGCAGACTGAGCAAAATCCCAAGCTCTGGCGTGGACAGTGAGCATGATTAGAGTTTAAGCCGGCGGTGGCAGTTCACCCAGCAAAGCCCTCGTCACCGTGGAGTCTTTCCTGCATTTCGGTAGTGGAAAAGCCGGCGCCTTCCAGCGACCCATGTGCCAGGGAGAAATAGGGGACGAGAGGGAAAGGAGCGCTCCATTTTCTTTTTCCAAACCCACAAGTGACAGTGAGAAGAAAGCAACCATGTTTTGGCACACGATCCAGGATGCCCCCCACCTTTAAACAAACTGAAACAAGAACGGAAAAAAACAGAACCAGGGATGAGCCTCCCAGAACGGCCTCAACAACGGCACCCACCCCGTTGGCGGAGATAATAGATGGAAAAGATGGCAGAAATCAGGCTTCCTATTTTTCCATGAGTACAAATGTAAAAATTTGCAACACAGTTTTACACGCAGAGAAGAAAGAGTAGACGAGCGATTGCGTTTGCAACGCCGTATTTCTGACTTTGGTTAATAGGTTTCATAGTGAATCAGCACTTAGAACCCGGCAGGACGTGGTCCCTCCTGCAGGTGGCAGGCTTGTATTCGCTTTGAACAGATACAAGTTTTTGTTGTTGGGTTTTTTGTTCTTTTTTGTTTTTTGGTTTAGTTTTTTTTTCCTTGTTCCTTAAAATGTGTTCACATTTTCATAATATACAGAAAAAAGTATGTGGTTATTTGGTTTGCTTTTAAAAAACTGGCTTTGGGGAGACAGGTGGGGGGAGGGAACTATCCTACCACACACCTTCCGTAGGGTGTATTCTTTGTTTAAAAATTTTCAAAAAAATTTCTTGGTTTTTTTTTTTTTTTTTTTTTCTTGTTGGAAAACCAACGGACACGAAGAAACCATTCTGTCCATTTGGTAGTTTGCTTAGTCTTTTACGTACAAGGGTGATGATCACTGGGGGTGTTTTTAAATTTTCTTTTCTTTTTCTTTCTGTTTGGGTGGAGTCCCCAGGGGTGGAATCTAGTTTCTGTGGGTTTTGCTTCTGATAATGCATGGGCCTCTCTTTAGGAGTTCTCTTCCAGAGAGTCTGTTAAGGGCTCCAGCGGGACCGCTGTGGTCGGCTCGTGCTGTTTTAAGCGTTTGATTGTATTCTTCAGGGCTTGTCTCTTATTGCAGAACCAAACTCTAACTACTTCTCGGTCATAGTTCAGCTTCTCAGCAATTTCGGTCATTTCCTGCCCGGAGGGGTGTGTGTTCTTCTCAAAGTGGGCATTGAGGATCTCAAGGGCCTGGGGGGTGAAGGACGTGCGCCGCTTGCGCTTTTTGGACGGTTCACTCCCAATAAACTCGGTGAGGTTCTGCATCCCGGCTCGATGGCGGGCCTCAGCCTCAGCCATCCACCGCTCAAGCACCGGCTTGATCTTCTGGGCACTTTTAGGGGTGATGTCCAGCTTTTCAAACCTGGCAGGATACAAAAGGCCAGGGTTCAGTTTGGCTGTGAGACTGCTAGCTATAGTGTTCTCTTGGGCTTCCTGTGGTAGGAAAAAGTGGCTTCTCAGGATGGTGTGTCTGGGGGGAGAATTGAGAAAGAACAGTCTTACACTGGGTCCTCTGCCAGGGTGGGCCTCCTGCCTGCCTGCCTCCTAGACTGCCTGGCAGGGCGAAGTCACTCCACAGGAGCAGCCAGCCGCTTGGAGCCAGCCCGGCCAAGCCAGCGCCCACCCTCCCCGCGTGCGCCATGCCGGCTCATGCAAAGCACACAGGGACACACACAGGCGAGACGGAGGACACACGCATTGTCACGACGGGGACACAGACAACTCGAAGCCCTTTTCCCTCTCAACTCTCAGGTCTAAGCTTTGGTTTCAGTTACGCCAGTTCTGTTTCCCCAGTCCTTAGAATCCTCGAGTCAAAAGTTAAGCCTAGTAGCTGGGCGTGGAGGTACACACCTGTCATCCCAGCGC
Source organism: Hystrix cristata (assembly GCA_004026905.1). Classification (NCBI taxonomy): domain Eukaryota; kingdom Metazoa; phylum Chordata; class Mammalia; order Rodentia; family Hystricidae; genus Hystrix; species Hystrix cristata. Next base: position 50,711 of record PVJO010000260.1, read on the forward strand.
TCTGGGAGGCTGAGGCAGGAGGATCACAAGTTGGAGCCCAGCCTGGGCAACTTAATGAGACATAAAATACAATAAAAAAGGACTGGGGTTGTAGCTCGGTGCCAAGGTCCTCAGTTCAATCTCCAGTATTGCCAAAAAAAACAAAAACAAAAACAAAAAAAACCCAGGAAGTGACATCCAAAACAACAGCTGCTATATTCTTTCATTTAAAATGGTTATATTTTTACATTTGGTTTTTTTTTTAAACTTCCTCTCCATGATCTTGGTTACGAAAATATTATACTTATTACAGTCATGACAACCGGGACAAGTTCCTGTTTATGGCTTTCTTTTTATCTCTCTTATGTGTCTCATTTTAACTTCTTTACCCCTCTCTCTGGTAACAGTCTGCACATATGTAAGTTAGCAACATGCGCCCTTCCAGGTAAACACAGCCCAGTTGCTGCTTTCCAGTTGTGGCTCGAACCGCTGGGCACACTGTAACTACTACACAACACCCCACCCCTGGGTGAGCGAAGGCCGTGTCGTGCCTCCCAATCACCGTCCAGCCAAATACTTTGCTTTTCCTACCAGGACACTGAGCTGTGTTTAATGTGTGAGATCTGCAAACTGTACTTGAATGATACCGTTTTCTTTAAATGAGGCCTTCTATATATCAATTGTCATCAGCAATTCTTTGCTACGTTGACTTTAAAAAATACGAAGCACTCTGGACAAATTAGATGGAGTATTTAAGAGGTCATTCTGGTACCAAATTCATACTCTCAATGAAATACAAAAAAAGTACCAGTCTCTTTTATTCATTTGTGTTTCTTCTAAATCCAAATCTACAACCTCCCCATATTGACAACTTTGGCCACTCAGAATTCCCTTCTCTCCTTTAAAGTGCTGCATGCAAGTGGAGGAAGGTCTGCCTGACCACAGAGTGCGTCTTATAATTGTTCTCATAATGTATTGTATTAGTCACACGGTTGTTTGTGAGGACTTTTGCAAAAGGGCAGCAAAAGATACGCTCTTTTTAGGTGCTATAATCTCATTTCTGGCAGTGCATTTTTAGATCTCTTAGGTTGTGATAAGAAGTACAAATAGTATCTCAATGTGATTGCTGTGGTATTCCCTTCTATGGGAGGGCTCAAGCGGGTTCTTTGCTTATTTCTGAATAAACCCAACTTCCTCAAGGGAAGGAAGAAGTATATTTGCTTTCAGTACAAAGTGAATGAATCATTTAACGGCAAGTCACACTAAAGCTGTCGTTGTTGTGACCATTAGCCATGAACCACATTTTGCCACAACATATCACAACAGCTCTGCAGCACCATGGTACCAGGGGACAGAGCCTGCGGTGGGGATGGCCAATATATTGGTGGCATCTTTTTTTTTTTTTTCCTTCTCTGTTGTGATAAAAACGGACTCAAGGCAGCACTGAGGAGTCCTGCAGCTAATCAAGGAGAAATGATGATCCTGATGTACACTTTTCCTGCCCCTCGATCACACTCCAAGTGCTCCGTCACGATCTCTTCCGAGGACTTTTTTTCTAGTGATCGCTATTTTTCTTGGTGGCTCCTAAGATGACCTCCCTGAAACACTGTAAGCTGGAGAAAGGCCCTGAAGTGCAAGCATCTGACTTGTATGATACAAAAAATTTCCCAAGCTGTCTGCATCCTGCAGACAGCTCCTCTCTGGAGGAGAGACTTTAGAAATCAACATATCTGATTGGGGATGCCCCAGAAATGCTAGGTGTAAGAGTTAAAACATTAGCTAGCACTTCAGTCGATAAGAGGAAATCGCATTTTAGGGCTAAAAATAAGCCAAAGAGGAAGTTAGCAACAATAGCAAATTGGCAACAACTTAAATTCCTGTGCCTGCCTTTATCACAAGCCTGTCAACATGAAACAAAATTAATGTTTCCCAACAGGGAGCAACGGTATTCATATCATTGATGCTGCTTGTTAGTGCTGATGCCTCCGTACGTGTTGTTTGGAATAACATATACAAGCCCTGAAACAAATTTCCCAGCAGTAGTATCCTTGTATAGAGTGAATAAAGGTTATTTTCTACAGGGAGGTATCTTATAAGAAAAAACAGTAGGGGAGACCATAGAAGTGAGAGGATCCTATGGTGCTTTTTGTATTTAACAACAATCAATGGGTTTTATGGAAAATCATTGAGCAAAATGTGAGCTGCAAGCTACTACCCCATACTGATGTTATTTATAACCTTAGTCTTAAACTGCAGGAAAAGTACACTTCCGTCCTTTGGGGAATACATTAAAAGTATAAAGAGCAGATAAAAAGACAGCATTTCATGGATCACCAAGAACAAAATCCACTTAAATGAGTTTAGAGTTGGTTTCTTGGCTTTTCCTGATGGAGGAGGACTCACAAGGCTTTGCCCAAGAGGAAAAAGCTCTTACCGAAGTGCCTCTGTGACCTCATGCATAAACATGGGATTAGTGCAACACACACAAGCATGCACGAGGTCTGCCTCTGACGACTTAACTCAGATCAACTTCCACACAACCCAGGCCAGATTGGTCATTTATTTAATTTGGGGGGGGGATGAGGATGGGCACCCCCAGGCCAGATTCTCAGTACCATTTTCTGAGCCATTTGTAGCAGCCGTTTCTTTCTTTAACATGTGCTTTGAAGGCTGTTTCTGGGAAGGCAAGTTAAAAAATATTCCTTCAAGGTCACAGATGGTTATTTTTTTTAATGTGTATTTTCTTGGAAAATCCTGATAGCCATCTCCATGGCTAGAAATAGTGGGAGTGTTAACACAAATGGAGATCGGCAGCTGTGCCAGGTTGCTCAGGATATACATGTGCTGACAGGTCTTGGTGGCCCAGGAGCAAGGCTCCCGGCCCCGGGGTAGTGTGGTGCCAAGGACGCCGCCATGGAAGTCCTTGGTAGTTGACATGAGTTACGGAGCCAGGACCCCTCGAATCCGCTCGAGCATCCCCATTCCCATCCGCGTCACCCACAGCAGCAGATGTCTACCCCAAACTTGTTCCCACGCTCTGCCCCTCCAGCTCTGCCCGCCCGAAGAAGAAAAGCTGAACCTCGCAGACAAGCAAGTCCCGGGCCTGCCGGGACGGGTGACATCATGCGGCGCGGTTACCTGCAGATGGCCGACTGGCTGTAAGCGGGGCCCTCTGTGGCACTGAGAGCTTGTCCCACCTGAGTCTGGGTCAGGCCAAGGGACAGGCGGCGGATTTTAAAAGCTTTGGCAAATTCTCGGATCTCCTCCAGATTAACCCCGTCCACCTCACCCGCTGCCGTTTGAGGATCTGTGGAGATGTTTTTAAAAACAGGATCAACGTGTCAACACGCGGCCGAGTCCCATCTGTCTGTCTCGGCATGTAAGGAAACGGTTTCCTCTCACAGCAGAATGATGGGGAAACCCACCCCACAGAACCCTCTCTCTGTCTCACGCCACGCTCCTGTCTCAAGGCATTTCACCTGCACAGTCATCCTTCGAGATGTTTCTACTGCACACGAACACACATCCCACTCTCGCTGCCACTTCTGATATGCAAAGGGATCTTCTTAGTGCTTACCGAATGGCAGCCAGAAGGGGAGGCCCCTGGTGGAGGGGATGCGACTCCATCCCCCCAAATATGTTCGAACACTGGGAAAGCATACAAACTCGAAACGTCTTAGTTGGGATCTTTCATGCTAATAATTGCCTTTGAGGAAAACAGTAGTTTGCGTTTTGCCTTCCCCTGATAACCATGCAGCCAGGCTAACAGACGAGAGTGTCGCCTAATTTCTTTAATTCACTTGGCCCCTCTGAAGAGCACGCTTAGGAAGCTGTGAGAATAATATTGTCTTTGCTTTCCCCCCATAGCAGTTTACTGACACAGCCGCCTTTGTGCCCCGAAAGGGCAGATAATAAAAAATGCCTACCACAGGAAGGCTCCTTTGGTGGCGGATAACGCGGTCAATTTAGGACTTATCAAGGGAAATGACACAACAGCTGGAGAATGAAACTCTCCCCCCTGGCTACTGATCCCTGGATAAATGAAAGCGAGCACCAAGCTGGAGACAGCATGGGTTGGGGCTGGTGGCGGATTTCAAAGTGCTGCTCAATCCTGCCCGTAGAGCAGCCACAGTCCCCGTGAGCTGTCTCTATTGTTCTTCACCTCATTCCTCGGATTTAGGTGAAAAGTTGTTCTCATCCTCTTTCTGCACAATAACCCATCAATTTCAGTTCTTGTCTGAGGACTGTGCTGGACGATATTACCCTTTGGGTTCAGGACTGTACACACGCTGCTTGTTAGGAAAAGAAACAAACATTTGCATCCCAAGGGATGGTTTTTTAAAGGGCCAGTCATGTAAGAGTGTTAATATCATGGGAGGGTTGGGGCTTCATGTATAGATTTTCAGTACAGGGAAGGATCCCTTTAGCCTGTGGAAAATAGATTCAATAGAGTCAGCATTACACCTTTATGGTGTATGTGTGTGGTACTGGGGATTGAACACAGGGACTTCAAACCAAGATACCTCCCTAGCCCTTTTTTATTTTGACATAGGTTCTCACTAATTAGTTGCCCAGACTGAGCTTGAATTTGTGATTCTCTTGCCTCAGCCTCTCAGAGTACACAACTGTGCCTGCCTCATACCTCTATCTTTAAATTAAAGGGAAAAAAAAAATCCTAGCCAGGTGTGGCCTTGAGGCTAAGGCAGGAGGATAGCTTGAGCCCAGGAATTTAGAGGCAGCCTGGATAACACAGTGAGACCCCATCTCTTAAAAGAAGTCCTCTGGAATTTTCATGTCATTAGCCATAATTTCATCATGGAAAGACAGTGGTAGGACCCCTCCAACCAGTTTGTATTTCTTTAAAGCGACTCCTGGAGGTCCTGAGCGGAGAGAGGAGGACAGACTATATAAGACACTGTTCCAATAGAAAGAAAAAAATGGAAACAAAGCTTTAGTAAATAAGGAGAGGAAGAAGGGTTGAAGGAAGGGGAGGGGAATGGGGAAAAAAGAAGAATCAAGATATATTATGTACCTGTACAAATTCCCTATGATGAATGTGATCATCATGTATATCAAAAGTGTACCCATAAAATTAATTTTAAAAAAAGACACAGTTCTAACCTCTGAGCCGTTCACAGTCTGTTGAGGGCTGGGGTCCAATGTTGATATATGAGATGCAGTTACAGAAAAATACCAGGACAATCAAACACTCATGGTGTGACACCCACTCTGGGTGTAGAGAGAAGGGAGAAGGGACAGGAAGGAGGAGTCATCTGGGTCTTTCTTGGCCTTGCACGGGCAGGGAGAGCAGTGTGCAGGCCGCACAGATGCAGGGAGGAGCAGAGCCCTGGGGCTGCAGGGCTGGTGGGACCATGACGTCATGCTAGGGTCCATGACAGTTTTAGGTGTCACGCTGAGAATCTATGTGCATGGGCTGGGGTGGGGGGATCACCTCTAAAACTGGCTGTCAAGATGAATTAAAATTCTGCTTATTTCCCCAAAACTCCTCCTAGAGGTCTGGTTACATTTGACGAATGAGAGGGTGTGTGGCTCAGTCCCTGCTTGCAGGCTCTTCAATTCCACAGCATGGTAGTGTGGAGCGCTTTCTGGCGTTCATCTCCATGTACACAATAGCCTTGAATCCTTTCTCTGCTTCTTCCTTAGAAAAATCCCTAAAGTAGGCATTGTAAACGAACAACTCGGGGGAAAAAAATCCAGTTTTCTGTACTTAGAAATTTTTTCCAATTACTTAGCAACACTTCAACGTTGATTTCTAAAGAAAAGTCTAGATTTTCTGTGTTCTTTTGGCCATGCTGACCCACATGTTGCTCTGCCTGCTGGAACTGATTTTGGCTGCTTTCTGAGCACACCCCTGGTCCTCATCTCCACCCTGGAAGGTGTCATGAACCTGTGTTTGGACCATGCATTCCCAACGGTTGGTTACGGGGCAAGCGGGAAAAGTCTCAGATTGGACAGTGGATGTAGCTTCCCAAAGGGCCAGAGTCATAAACAGACTTGATGTGTGGTACATTTGTGGTATTAAAATTACCTTGGGAAAGGCGGGGGTTAGTGGAATAAAAAAGTTTAAAAGCTTCCTAGCACAGGAAACGGGAGCATAGTAAAATAGTAGTTGACGATCTCTGATTTAGAACTGAGAGGGGCAGCTGGTACCTAAAGGTACAGTGGTAGAAAAGAAGGGTCTGGCCCTTCCGGAGGGAGGGAAGAGGGGTCTGACACTGTGCAAAAAAAGACAGTGAAAGTTTAAAACTGGAACAGCTGAAAGTCAAGGACTTTCCTTGCAATAAAATGGCGTTTAGGGTGGTGGTTTTAACTTGGCAGACCTAAGAGTCACCTGGTGATCAGTCAGTTGGGTCAACCAGCACACAAGGGACTGGAAGGATTTCCGGTGTCTACCCCAGGCCCAGACTGAGCAGCGCTGTGTGGGGCAGATTTCTGTCTTGGAGAGCAACATTTTTTTTTCAGTACTGGTTATTGAACCCAGGGCCTTCACACTGAGCTACATCTCCAGCTACCCTCCCCCTCCCCCCATTTTTTTGAGACAGGGTCTTGCCTAAGTCACTAAATAGTCCAGACTGGGCTCAAACTTGCAATCCTTCTGCCTCAGCCTCTCAGAGTTCTGGGGTTACCATTACATACCGCCATGCCCAGTTTGGATAGCAATTTTATATGAAGGTGTTCCATCATTTTTCTTCTCTTTCTTTGCTGTCTTTAGAGTTCATGTCTCCTTACTAGTTCCTTGACCTGGGGACTAAATCTATGTGTCACTGAACTAGTTATTTTTTTGGTAAATTGCTGACAGTAACCAGAGAAAGCTGTGGACTCAGCTCACGTTCATGGAGTGATGTTGTGTGGATGATCAAATGCTCACTGTGAAGCTGAGCAAGTGGGTCCCTGGGTCATGAGCAGTGTCTTCCACAAGGCCCCAGTGAAGTCATTACACCACGAAGCTGAATTCCTTCCTCCACCACGTGTTTCCCACTCCTGCCCTTTCTCCTGGTTCTGTGTAGAGAGGTGACCAAGACAGGCTTTCTCGTGAAATGGACACAAGGAGGTGGTGTACGGGATAGCGTCCCAGGAAGGGAACACAGCATGTCTCTGGACAATTTATTGATTGCTTGAAACAAACTGCTTTGCTTTCTTTATAGCAGCATTCTTATGCAAAAACCTCAGGTGGAAAATTGTATTATGTGGGTTTTCCCACGCGTTTCAAGACCACGAGGTTTCCTTAGTCTAAAGAAGGGGCCACCCTTGGACAAAAACAAGTCTTATATTGATTCTAACAGGTGGGACTTGTCCTCACACATGGGAAGAATTCTTCAGATGTTGTCTAGAAGATGTTTGGAACCAACCAAAAGAATAATGCTGTTAATATTATTATTATCTTAAAGTTGTTCTAAACACTTGCGGCTGTTTGACTGTTGGATCAGTTCCCTTTTCCTAAGACAGAGATGCTTTTCTGCTTGAGGAGGGGAAGCAGGAGGTAACTGTGGCAAATGGCAGTTTCCCTGCAATATTACTTTGTCCCCGACCTAGCTCAGAGTTTGCCATTCCACCCCGGGATAAGTCAACGTGGTTTCTGTCATTCATTCTCCTGGCTCCATGGGACCTCTGGCTCTTCCTCAAAGTCAAAATGACCATGAAAGGGAAGCATTTTGAATTGATTCAGGACACTGAGACAGCCACACAGCACAGCTGAAGACACCTATGAAAGAAGACTTCCAGAACTGTTTCAGAGAGTGGCAAGAACAACGAGATGAGTGTGTTCAAATCGAGGGGAAGGATTTTGAGGCGAATTAATGGCAAGATGTTTTTTACTATGATAAAACTTTTCAATGTAAACATTCACCATATTTTTCTATCACATCTCTTATTAAATATAGGTCCAGAAAACAATGATGATGATGACCAGGGCCTACCCTGAATCTAACCTCTGCTATAGGGGGATTAACTGGTTTGGAGATTTAGTGTAATGTCGACTTGAAATATGGAAGTGACTCCAAAGTATAAGGATGAACTTGCCCACATCAAATATGGAATGTATGGACTAAAAAAAGTGAAAAGAATCCTTTTAAATGGAAGCTAAGTGCAAACTGTGTGAAAACAAATCTGTTCTGTAGAATCTGGTACGTGGTCACTGGTCCCATACTGAATTGAGAGTTCAGGATGTACCAGGACAGGTGTATTTTTTTGGTTGCTGTTTTGTTTTTTAAATTTTGCTATTTGAAGTGTTTGCTTGGGCATTTGTAAAGGGGTTGCTAAATGTGGTGAACAGCCACCATGCATCAACATTATTCTTCTACGACCAGCTCGTGCTAGTGTTATTGGAGTAACATGCATTTCTGAAGGAGCTGCCAAAAGTATAAATTAAATATCTTATGTAGACATTAGTCTGCATTTTAGTGCTATTCTCATGGCAAATAGTGGAAATACTTAGCAAATATTTCTGAAAAATAAGAAACCATTTGGGACTGTGCAATGTAATTTGGGAGAGCTCTCCTCTTGCAATTTGGCGACTTTATTGGGTTGTGCAGAATGGCGTGAATTATGAATCAGGGATTTCACAATGCTATGATCCACGTCTACTTTTACGTTGTAGTTTTGGTTTTCTGGGACTATCAATCCTTAGCCACCTAAGGATCATGCTTACAAGCCAGGAGTTTAAGAAAGAGTGTACTAAAAAATATAATAAAAAAAACAGCACACAATCAAAACCTCTAATCTGCCTATTTTAAAAACAATACATTGTACGCCTTAAACCAAACTGAAACAGTTTGGTATGTAGGTATTACGATTTTCTAGCAGGAATGGTCATTTGAACTGGGCATGGTGGCACATGTCTGCAATCTCTCTGAGAGGCTGAGGCAGGGGATAGCAAGTTCAAGCCCAGCCTGGGCAATTTAGTGACTTAGCAAGACCCCGCCTCAAAACAGAGAAATACAGAAGGACTGGGTATTTAGCCCAGTGCAAAGGCCCTGGGTTAAAAAAATTGCTTACATGATAATGCTGAGTCCAGAGGTGGTATTCTTTGCCTATGAAGATCCTATCATCACTACTGAGGTATGGACTCAGCATCCCTTTGCCTGGAGTGAGCAAGATACTTGGCTATTTGTTGCCATGCAGGTTGGCCAACACTAGCAGAGAGTCTTTGACAATGACATGGAGGAGTCATTAACTATGATTTTGACCAGAGGTTCTGTGATATTGTGGTATAATAAGAAATACGAGTGGGACATACCTGGAATCCCACCACTTTGGGAGATTGAGGCAGGCGGGTCACAAGTTTAGGCTTAGCCTGAGCAACTTAGGGACTTAATGAGTCCTTATCTCTAAATAAAAAGTAATACAAAAGGCCGGGCTGTAGTTCAGTGTGCAGATCTTGGGTTCAATCCCTAGTACTTCCAAAAAGAGAGAAAGAAATACATTTTTGGCCTTTGCTCTTGGCTTCTGGCATGCAGCTTCTAAAATTCTTACCATTTCCTGAGCACCAGGAATGCTAGGAGGGCCTCCTGTTCTAATGTCTGGTCTTTGACTATGGTTCCCGACACAAGCTCTGAAATGCCTCGGAATTTCTAGGGCAATAGAAGATCTTTTGTTCTAATGAGGTGAGCCTTGGTGGGCTTCTGCACAGCCCCAAGAGGGAGGTCAGGCATCGGAACAACCAAGTCATGATGACAACCACGGTGGAGAGGCGAGGCGAGGTGAGGGGCTGGAGCTCGAGTTAATAATCAGTCGAGTCTGTGTGATGAAAACCTCCTCTATGATCCGTGCAAACAGGGCTCAGAGAGCTTCCGGGGTGGTGAGAGCACCCAACTCCTCAACTCCACCCTTGTGGAGGAAAACTCCTGCACTCCAGACCCTTGCAGACCTCGCCCCCTTCATCCAGCCTGTCATAGTTACACCCTTGATCATGTCCGTTATAATAAACACGATTCCCTAGTTTTGTGAGCCCTTACAGCAAATTATTGACCCAGAGGAACACGGCCCATAAATATATGTATACTTGGGTGTTGAGACAGAAGGGAAATGATGAACCGACAGGCTCGAATTCTATAGCAATGGCCAGTCCAGCAACGGGCTTGTGCAAAGTCTGACTCCTGCTGGTGCCCCTGGACCTGCTTGCTCCGAGAAGACTGGAGAGCTGGCGTGGGACCCTCCTGCAGGCTCTGCGTGTGAGCTTGAAGTTCCCCATTTCAAGTGTGTGCGGTGTAGCTGGTCTCTCCTCAGGGCTTTATACTTCAGATCACTCCTCAGATACATAGAACTGAGATTCGCAATGGGCACCATGCAACTGAAATTCCATCCAGCCCTTTAAGTACTGCTTTCTGAATAAGGCGAATCTTTCTTTGTCCAGCTTGTGATAGGTGACCAGAGACAGGCCACTTCCAACCATCTGTCAGTCCACGGTCTGTCCATCCAAGTATCTATCTCACTATCCATCTAACATGTATTGAGTACTCATCTTGTGTAAAATAACGTATTAATAGAGTGGTTTGTGCGTTTGTTTCATACTTATGATATTGGTATAAGATATTTGACTTTGGTCCCCTTCATTTCTGAACCAAGGCTTAACGGCCTATCCTAACTTTATAATATTGTTGCTATTTAGAAGTGTTGTATTTTGCAGAAACTTATGAAGACTATTGAACTGGACCAAAGCTTGAAACTTTTCCCACAATAACTCTATAAGGAGTTTACTGGGGGAAGTGCGGATTTTATTCAAGTAAGACTAGGGTTTCTAGTCTAAATGGGTAGAGGTTGAGTATTTAGACAATCTAAAACATAGGGCCAATGGAAAAATGCCACATGAACCCTGAAACCCTGTTTAATATTGACCTATCTTTAAGATCAAGGCATCAAAGCTGGCCCACAGAAAGGCCTGGGCATTTCAACATCTTTCCATAGTGCCTCCTTCTACTTTTGCTCCCACACACGATCATTTTTCTTGCCTGAGTTATCTGTATAATTGCCCATGTTGTGTGTGTGTGTAACATTTAAGGGAGTCACTTTGCATTACCAGGTTTGCTGCATGCTATGTGAGGGTGCCTACCAATCCTGATATAACAGGGCGTTCCTGACCTTCACTGAGCACAGATACTCACATGTACCCTCATCTTAGGCACAATAGCTGATGCAGTGCTTTAGCCTTTAAATCCCACAACTATGGATTTTTGGTTTCTGGTGAATTGTAATCAGTGTACATGATATTTGACTTTATAGGTAAGTAAAAATTGTACTAAAGGTGCATGAGTGACATTTAATCTGGTCCTTGTCCCATTAATCTTAACCTGCTTCTATTTGCATGTGATAGATCTGCTGTCTTCACTTAGGGCCAAAAACCATTTCTACAAGTTATGTGTGAGGTGTGATCAACAAATACGGTGAATGCTTAGATTAAAAAATTTGTTACAGTAAAAGACATGTTGCCATTAATTCTGCTCAGAATACTTCCTCTCACGTTGAACACACTTATTCCACGGTTCTTGCCACTTCCTAATGCAGTTAGGGAAGTCTTCTTTCCCGAGTGTCTTTAGTTGCACTGTCATGGCTGTTTCGCGTCCTGCATTGATTCAAAACATTTACCTTTCACGGTCATTTTGACTTTGGGAAGAATGAGAAGTGGCCTGGTGCCAGATCTGGTGAAAAAGGTGGATGTGGTCACACCATCATGTTTTCACAAGCCTTTTCTCTGAGTGGCACCCAGTGACACCATTCACCATAGTTTTGATCACCTGTTAAAGACACGAAAGAGGACTTCCAGAGCTGCTTCAGAAAGTAGCAAGAGTGACGGGATAAGTGTGTTTGAAGCAAAGGTGAGTACTCTGGAAGGGATTCATGGCAATGTGTCTTTTACTGTCATAAATTTCTTTAAATTTAAACATTCCTGTATATTCCAGTCATACCGCATATATAAACAGATAAGGCCTACTCATGGAGGCCGACTGGCAGGCTTGTTCTCCTTTATGAATGCTGGTTCAGCGATTTCCCGTCTGCCTGCAGCCCAGGAGAATCCCCCAGGCTCCGGAGGTGGCTCACTGTGAACACACACCCATCTGCCTACAGCCACACTCTCTTTTATTTCCTCTGACATCTGCAAACAGCGGCAGGGACTTCAAACACACAGAAAAGCAGCTTGACCTGCTGGCTCCTTGCCTGTTGGTTCTTTTGGTTCTGAACTCCGCGGCTCATGGCCTGCAAGCGGATCAGTTTCCCCTCTTGGAAGTGGCAAGACTGATTCAGTACATCAGAGCCACTGAGGATGGAGCCGGGCTCCAGCAGGCACTAACCCAGGGTGGGCTTTCGGGCCATCTGTCCCTGGACAGGGACTCTGTCCCCGTGTCAGCTTAGCAGCAGTGGAAAATTCTTGAGAAGGAAGACAGAGAGAGAGAGAGAGAGAGAGAGAGAGAGAGAGAGAGAGAGAGCGAGCGAGAGAGAGACAACAAGACAGCCGCCGTGATTGAAACTGAGCCAGGAAGGATACTTACTGCTCACTAACTGGCCCACGCTCAAAGCTGAAGAAGAAGAGGATGAGGAGGAAGAGGAGGAAGGCTGTCGGACGGGACTTTGAGACATGGACGCTTGGCTGTGAGCCAGGTGCAGAAGAGTCCCTTGGGAGGCTCCTTGACCCACTGACGTCTGGGAGGGTTGGTGGAGCTACACAGGGGGATGTAAAGAAAAAAAAATACACAGATAAATGAGAAATTAGAGGAAAATGCCAGGGAACAGAAGTTTCATCTGGGGTCAAACCATTTTATTTCCAAGAATATACAGTAGCCTTCTGAGGGAGAATACAGGAGCTAAATCACAGGCTGGGATTTTTTTGTATATAATCTGTTGCTGCTAGTTCAACAGGCGTTTTCACAGTAATTACAAGTATATTAGTAATTCCCTACTCGGCTTGCTACAGCACCCAGTTTTCTGCATTTCTCAGCCATGGCTTGTGGCTGGACTCTTTCTCCTTGTCCATACTATTACAGCATGCTTGACAAGCATCTCAACTATGTCTAGATAAAATACAACACATTCAAATTGAAATGCAAAACTCAAATGTGTGGCCATGGCCCGCCCACCATTTTATCTTACGGAACTGGGATCTTGGGGAGAAATTCCAATGCAGGCTGAGTGTACAGGGGAACTTCCTGTTCTCCCAGATCCAAGAATCTGGGCGCCTTCTCATGGAGTTGAGAAAATGCTCTCTGACATTCTACAGAAAATTAAGAGAGAATTGGTGGAGGTGGGAGTAAAATAGCCCATAATGTTAGTTGTTCTCACTTGTGATTTTCTTGCTCCATGCCACCACTGAGTTAAAGATGGTCATGTCCTCTCTCTCAACTTCTCACGGTATCGTGGGCTGTGGGTTCAATTTCAACCCCTCATTTATAAACAAGGAAGCCAAGAAACAGAGAGGTTGAATGGTTTTATAGCTTCATCCAGCTGATGTGAACAGCTGGTTTCTGCACATAGGAAATCTGACCTTGGGACCCAAGCTAACAGTCACAATGCTGCAAGGAAGAATTCATTTAATTTAAAAATTCTGGGTGCATTAAAGAAAGCTGTTTGTGTATGTGTGTGTATGGTGGTGGTGGGGCTGCTGGGGGTTGAACCCAGGGCCTTTGAACTGCACCATGTTCCTAGCCCTTTTTTCAGTTTTATTTTGAGATGGTGTTTTGCTAAGTCATTAAGTTGTCCAGGCCAGGCTAGAACCGGCTATCCTTCTGCATCGGCCCCCCAGAGTGTTGGGATTACAGGTACATGTCACCGTGCCCAGCTAGGAAGGCTGTCTGGACAGTGATTTATTCATTATTCCTTTACAAATTACCAAAGTGTTGCCCTGAGAGGTGAGAGGAGCAAAGCTGAAGAGAGGAAGGAGAGAGCAAAGGGAGAGGATAGCGGGTGCCAGGTTCACTTGGAGGCCTGTGAAGGATCCTGCTCCAGCCCGTCTCTTCCTAGGAAGATGACATTGGGGTGGCCCAGGGCAGGGAGCAGGTGGATGACTCGCCTCAGCAGCAGCCCGTTGTCAACTGGCACAGCAGGTTTGGGTTTACAGAGAGCTTTTGTATCCATCATCACAACCACGGAAGTGTAGCAAGTTTGTCATACAGGAGCTTCAGCCTGGCAGCAGAATCAGGTTTGGCCCTGAACTTTGGAGGGAGGCCACTCATAAAACAGGGGTCAATCTCTGACCATCTACTTAGTTCCTAAGAGCCAGCCTACGGCATTATCAACTTTGCGCTTATCACTGCCTTCCACTGTATGCTCATTTTTTTTCATTTGCTTTGTTGAGATACAATTTATAGAAAATAAAATACACTCATTTCAAACATAGTTTGTGAAGTTTTGTCAAATGAGTGTACCTGTGAAATCACCACCATGATCAATATAGAAAATGTTCTTCTCCTTCCACAAAGTTTCGTCTCCCTTTTGCAATCAATTGCCCCTTTGGTCTCTGTCCAACCAGTGATGTGCTTTCTCCCACCGTGTTTTCATTTGGTGTTGTTACAGACACAGACTCACACGGTATGCACCTTTGCACAGCTGGTTTCTTTTGCTTTTTACTCGGCAAACTGTTTTTTGAGATTCATCCATTTTGTTACATGCAGCAGTAGCTTATTCTTTTTTATGGCTGAATAGTATATATCTCCATTGATCGGCATTTGGCTTTTTTCCAGTTTGGGGCCATTACGGTGATAAGATGAATTAAGCTGTGATAAACATTTATATACAAGTGTATGTCTACTTTTGGATTTGATTCATTTATGGAAATACCTAGGAGTGGAATTACTGTACCGTATTATAAATGCACATTAAGCTTTCTAAGAAACTCCAAAACTGTTTTCCAAAGTGGTTGTACTGTATTATATTTCCACCAGCAATGGAAGAGAATTCCAGTTGCTCTGTTATCACCAACACTTTGGATTACCAATCTTTTTAGTTTTCTAAAGGGTTTTTAACATTAACATTTTACCTTCATATGATTGTTAGTAAGGTAGTACCTTAGAAATGTGCTTATAGAGCCACTTCCCCCTTTGTTCCCAAATTGGTAATGATTACTAGTAATGTCCCCAATTCACATGTTATTCTTATGTAGTTACAATGTTATTCTTGTTACAATTCTGATAGGCAGGTGTATGGCCTAAAGTCATATGGCTGCTCAACACTGGAATCCAGGTTCCCACTCCCCAGTTCAGGAGTCTTACCCAGATGCCACACTGTTCCTCCGGAGGAATGACTTACAGTTACACTTCAAGTGCACACTCTTTTGGCATTTGGCTATTCTAAATGGAGGCTAGCTTATGAACCAAAGATGCTCATAACTGACACAGGAACCCAAATTAATATGCACCAAGCATCTGTCTAAGGTAATCAGCCAATTCGATGAGCACATAATCAACAATTGAATCCAGTAAATTTTATTCTGTAGAGACACATATTAAAGATTAAATCTATTTTTAATTTACTCAATAAAATATGATGGATATCTGCATGTCAATCTACCCTCTCATTTATTGAGTTGTCATTCTAAACACTGTTACTTGCAACAGCTGTTTACCATTCTGAGTTACTGAATCATGGATAGTCTTCAGTTTTGCCAGCCTATCAATATTTTATTGGCCGTGTGTGGGATAAATTACTGTCAAGGAACTGGAGAAGGTAATAACCAATTTAAGCATGTCTTCCTCAGACACAACTCAGTAAAGAGAAAAAAATTACTAGGCTACAATCTTACTTACAGGTCACGAAAGCAAGCTAAGACTTATGACTTATGTGTGAACTGTGCAGAAGAAATTTGAGACGAAACAGTATTTAAGAACTTGTTCCGTGTCTATACGGAAAAAAGACAGTGGAAATCTAAGATTTCTAAGACTCTAAGAAATATTTTTTTCTTCCAAAGTGCATAATTATTTTTTTAGGGCACTGGGGCCTGATTTCCCTCCAGAGTTCAACCAGTGAAACTGTGAACATTTTTAAAGGTTCATAGTCATCAAAAATCAAGAGGGCTATGTAGGAAGCAGCATTGTAATGGAGCCTTATATTTCATTCCAGGTGGCAGCATAGACATACGCGTGTTAATTCTAGCTCATTGTACATATCAAACCACCCTGGAGACTGGCCTCCCCATTCACAACTCCATCTTCCACCTCTCAAACTGCAGCTCTTCCAGGTAAACTATGGAACATAGTGCTCTGTCTTTGAAATTCTTGGTTTAACGATTTTGATGCGTTAATTTAAAAAAAAATTAGGCTTAGGAGGAAAGGGGGTAAATAGAATTGAAATTGACTAAAATATGTTAAGTGCATGTACCAACTTCTCAAAACAAACCCCAACATTATAAATTTTTTGCCAGACTTGAAGGTCAAAAAAATGACATTTTATACTATATTAACTTGATTTTCTCTAGTTATTCGCTTTTATTAAAATCATTGTTTATATTTTAGAAAATTTATGCCTAAAATATGTTTACCAAATTAAAAAAGACAAGGCAGAGATATAAGGTATTTCATGAAACAATTCTGGGATTCAATATAGAAAATTAAACATACTTTAAGCAGTACTAGGAAAATGCTATTTAATTATTCTGTTTTTAAAGATATTGACAGTTGTAAAAATTATATATATATATTTGTATCGTATGATTATTGGCATAAAAATAGATGTCTAAATCTTGAAACATAACTGGGCAGAAAAACTGGAGTAGTTTACCAAAAGAAAGTGCAGGCAGTTGGGAATAACTAGAAGCATGAAGAAAAGCTTACTCATCTACCAGCCTGGAGGGAAAAGGAAACTAAGAGACTCTACAAGAGCCAGCGCACTCCACAATACTTTGCCGGTCTGGTCTCAACTCTGCCCATCAGTGGAGTGGCAGGGAGCTCCAGCTTCAATCCAGTCCATCCTGCTGAGCCCCACTCTGGAGCTGGTCCTCCCCGTGTAGATCATCTTGATCTATTCATCTGAACGCACCTCACTTCTTTTCCCTAATATAAAATTTTAAATATTTTTCTAATTTAGAAATTATTCCTACAAATCCAAAAGTATTTAAAATTTCCTATCTTTAAGAAAATGTGATGTTCTTTGGTGGCTTTAAAATTCGTATTTTAGAAGAACTCAAGAGAAAAGTTATATCAGTGGTTCTTGAAATTTAATTCCATTTTTCAATAATTTTATTATTGCTGGGAGTGATGGTACATGTCTATAATCACAGCACTCTTGGAGGCTGAGACAGGAGGATTGCAAGTTCAAGCCCAGCTTGGGCAATTTAGAGAGACCAATATCTCAAAATAAAAAATAAAAAAGGTTAGGGATGCATCTTAGAGCAAAGGGGCTGGATTCAACTTCCAGTATCACAAACAAAACAAAACAATTTATTATGATTTTAGTGCCATATGGGGACATATCTCAGAAGAAGGAGCACACAGACTGCCCTTTGCTCGATATCGTTAATTCTGGTTATCTGCAGTCTTCCAAACTTACTTTCCTCACTATCATATCCTTTTTATATCACCTTGTTTTCTATTTACCCACTACCCCGCCTGGACTGTCTACAGGAGCTGGAGTTTGCCTGTTTCTGAGTCCACACAATCATTTTCTTGCCCTTTTCTGAGCTGGGAGCCAGGTGCAAACAGGCTGAGCGCACAGACACTCAGCGTGCAAGGACAGGGAAGGGACAGTTCTTGTTCGCCACAGGAGGGGAGGATGTCAGTCCCACATGCAGAAGGATGAACGGGGAGGCCAGGACTCAGAGGCTAACAAGCTCCGCACTTGCTGCGGGCTCCCGCAGGCTGACTTCGTTGGTTTGTTTGTGTGGCCGGCACCGCCAGGTGTTTCAGCTACTCAACAAAAAGACGGAAACAGCAGCACACGGCAAGCTCTTGGCGATCTGCTGCTCCTCTGTGTCTTCCCTGTGCGATGCAGGACTTCCGTCATGATTAAATCATTAAGCGCCTTCTAACTAAATCCAAGACTGATGCAAAAAGAAATGTGGGTGGTAAGTGTCATGGGAAGTGGAGTCAAATGAAGAATGTGCTAGACATGTTGGAAAAAGACAATGGCTATAAGAAGCAAAATTCAAGTGGGATTAAATATAGAGAACCTCTTCGAGGGGTTGGAAAGCACTCTTGGAATCGGCACAAGTAAACTGGCAGCGTCTGGCCTTGTATAAATGCGTCAGGAGCCACCGGGAAGCGGGGGTGGGAGCCTCCCGGTGGCGTAGGGACCTTGGGACACCCTGGAGAGGCCCAGCAGTAGCAGCCAGCACCCTGGGGTAGGAGGCTGGGACTCTGGCCCTTTCCTGCTCTGGCTGGCATCTTTCTGAGTGGTGTATTTTAGAAGACTCAGGAGAGAAATTATTATATCAGTGGTTCTTGAAATTTAGTTCCATCAGAATCACCTGGAGAGCTATTAAAGCCAGATCACCGAGTCCCATCCCCAGAGTTCTTATCCAGTTTGGGGTTCACATCTAGGCTGAGGACCAAGAATTTGCCTTTCTAGCAAGGTCTCTGATGCTGGTGTTCGGGGAATCACACAGGTTTCGGAAGGTGCTTTTTTTGGAAAAAGGGCAAAGCAAGTAGTTCTTTTTGTTTGTTTACTTTTGTTTTGTTTTGTTTTTTGGTGGACACTAGGGATTGAACCAGGGCCTTTGCACTGAGCTACATACCCAACTCTTTTTACTTTTAAAAAATTTGAGATAAGTCTTAGTAAGTTTCCCAGGCTGGGCTCGAACTTGTTATATTTCTGCCTCAGTCTCTGAGAATGTGGGATTACAGGTGTGACCACCATATTCAGCCAAAAGAATAGGTTTATTATGTCTAGACAAGAGAAGCCTGGGCCCAGACACAAAAAGAACTGTTACTAATTTGGAAGATACAGTGAACACTAAAGTCTTATTCAGGAGTTTCTTCTACTGCGGACAGGATAAGAATGCAGGCATTAAATTTGCTGAAAGATTTAAAATTGACATGGGGATAATCTACTTTGAAAAACGTCAAGACCCTGGAACATGACACTGGGGGAGATTTTGGCTTCTTTTTGGAAAGTTCATAAAAAGCCAGGAGGACGTGATCCTTTTGGAAACTTATTCCTTCAAATTCTGTTCCACAACTCTGAAATGTCTCTATAACCTAAGTAGGAAGAAGCGTCCCATATTGAAGTTTCTGTGAATATTTAAACAAATTTATTAGTGTAAAAGGCACATTGCCATTAATCTTCCTTAAAATCCTTCCCCTTGCTTTGAACACACTAGTTCATCATTCCTGCCACTTGCTGAAGCAGTTCCGAAAGTCTTCTTTCGTGAGTGTCTTCAGTCTTGCTGTCCTGGTTGTCTCAATGCCACAAATTGATTCAAATTGTTTCCTTTCCATGGTCATTTTGACTTTGGGGAAGAGCCAGGAGTTGCATGGTGCCAGATTGGTGAATATGGTGGGTAAGGACACACTGTCATGTTTCAGAAGCCTGCCTTTGTGTTGGGTGGCGCTAGCTGCTGCATTCGCTGTACTTCAATCACAGCTCAGAAAGACACCCAGGAAAGAAGACTTCCGGGAGTGCTTCAGAAAGTGGCAGGAATGATAAGTGTATTTTGAGCGGGATACATGATAATGTCCTTTACTGTAATAAGTTTTAAAAATTTAAACACACACCATATTTTTGAACATTTTTACACCTCCTATCTGTGGAAGTGTAAACTCAGAAGTACCAGTACTGGGGGGGAGGGGGAAGGAGAGAGAAAAACAGGGTCCTGATGCCAGGCACGGTGGGATGTGAGGGGCCACCACGGTGATCACAGACAAACATGGAAAGGTGTGGCCAGAGCTCAGCGGGGATAGATGATAGAATGCAAGTTAAATTTTAGTGTGGAGGTAAAAACGTAGCTGAGGTAATGAGATAGGAGGATGTGGAGGAAGAAAGATTTTGAAGTTTAAAAAGACAAATAGAGAAGACAACGCTGAATGGAAGGTCTTCCCAAGCGTCCTGGAAGAATACCAGCAAAAGACAGAAGACAGTGGAAATACAGAGTTGGAAAGACAGACCACTGAGCCGGGCTTGCCTGGAAGCAGGGCTCTGGGGCCAGCTGGTGCCTTCATAGTCAAATATGATGGCTGGACAGCAATTAAATGAAAGAACCAGCCGAGCTCCCACTGTGGGCTGGGACCAGAACTAGGTGGACAAGGCTGGACTAGTCTGGTCCCTGCCTTCTGGCTATGGACTCTTGTGACAGTACAGTTTGGCCACAGTGAATGTGGGCGGGGGGAGGGCAGATGAGGGAGCCTGACTGCAGGCCGAGGACCAAGGAGACCAAGGAGCGAGAGTGGATGGAGACCCTGAAGGGTGACTGAGCTGAAGCCTGCCAGTTGGAAAAGGGGGAAACATTTCAGGGCACAGATCGTACAGAATACGAGCCACGCCAGCTGACCTGGGTAGGAAGTGTCAAGGCGAGACCAGAGAGGTGAGCTGCTCACATGTATGGTTGCAAGGTCAAAGGGCTATTTTATTTTGGGACCATCTATGTACACTCCATCCATCTAGGGAAACCTCACACCATTTTAGATCCCTGTAGGTGGAAAGAGCTCCTGTATGTCTCACTCTGGTTCCATGGCAAAACCAGGAAACCGATGCAGACCAGGGCTGGGAAGGGAAGCTGAATTTTAAAGCAATAGCTAAGCAAGTACATGTTTGTATTTACTTGGAAAATGAATGCATGAATTGGGTAACAGCATAGCATTTAAAAAGAGCTGAATTTAAATAAGTTGCCTCCCATTAGCTTTCAGTTAGCACCATGATTAGATTACTTTTTGAAGAAAAGCTGAGTCCCTTCATAGATTAAGTATTTTAGTTATGGTGTTTAATTTTTGAAAAGTTTCCATATTTTGATGTTATAAGTTGTTTTCCTTTCAAATACCTCTTCATGACTAAAAATTCCCCTTACTTTTTGTTAGGATTTAGTCAAAGAGAGAATAAATATACACAAAAATGGTATTTGTGTGGTTTCTGAAGAAACCACTGATTCATAGGACATTCACGCAGTAGCCGGGGAAAAGTAACGCAGGCGTTGTGAGTCTCTCTCTGGGGGAGTCACTGGAAGCTGTAGCAGCTCTGGAATCCCCGGGAGGGAACAAAGTGTTACTTTTGAGCTCCACTGAATATTTTTAGGTAATTTTTAAAAAACACATACAGATTTTTCTCTTTTTTTCAATTCAGTCTTTTTCTTTTATTTTCTTGCACCGCACACGAAAGGTCTCTGATGTGATATTGTGAAAGTCATATCTATGGCTACCGGGTTCCGGTATATATATTTTTAAATGCTGTTTTTATTTCAGATGATAACTTCTCAGGTTTTTCTCAATTTTTCGTCACTGGAATAAATCATCAAGAGAAATGGATACTCCATTCTTAGATTTTTATTCAGTTTCTTTTAGTTAATGATAGGCAGATGTGGAATTTCAATTAAGGATGTAATTATTATTTTTTAAATTAAAACCAATCACTCCAAGTCATCTGGTCTGATAACTATGTAATTTACCCGGCAAAGGTGGACTTCCTTCTGAGCATGGGTCAGGGAACTCTCTGCTCCTGTAATTTATGAGATACTTTACTGTCAGAACTATGCTCTTGTGAGATCAAGCATTTGTCATAAATCACTTGAAAAAATAAATCGAGAAACTTCTCTACTGGATGATAGGATTCTTTTATTTTTTATTGGTTGTCCATATTAGATTTCTTCAATGTAAACGGTAATATTTAAAGAAAAAAAATTGAAGAGCACTATCCTTACACCTCCGGTTCTGAGCTTTTTGCTTTGACGCTGGGAATTTTACGATCCTTGGGTTCACAGATGTTTATATGTGGGATAAACATCTCCTATTGGTTTGCCCAATTTGTTTACTTCATATTCTAAAGTGTTTCAACCAGAGCTGATGTCAAGAATTAATATCACTCATTTTCCTGATGTTTCTCGGCCAGGTTCACCCCTGGGTCCTGTTGTGGACTTACTGTGGTCAACTTGTGCAGGAACGCCCAGCTGGACTGAGCTGATGTGGTTCTGGGTGTAGAGGATCCACCTGAGGATTGTTGCCCACACAACGTAAAGAAGAATGGGAGCAGAAGATGGTGCCGGCTGTTTCCCAGGAGAAGCTCTGTTGTGGCTGTTTCTCCGGAAGGGAACTTGGCTGTTCTTGTTAAGGGAGGAGCTTGGGGCCTTGCTGTCATCGAGGACAGCTGTTGTTTGCTTCTAGGGAGCTCTGGTTTTCATCTACCCTGTGAGGATCGTATCCTGGTTCCAGTATAGATTTCTTTAGCCTTTTAGTGCAGACACAGATGTACGTGGGACATTGCTGTGGGCTCCCAGGCCCTGATGGATTTTTTTGGGTCTCCAGTGAATAGCTAGATGTTCTGCACTCTTCCTGCATTTGGCTTGTGTGTGGATGTTGTAACTTGCAAATGTCCTGTATAGATCTGCTCTCTTGCGAACTATTGACTCTAGAGACCATCTAACTAAAACAGGTCCCTTGATTCTTCTGGGACTGAGATACAACTCTTGCATAGGCCTTGAACAAGAGGCCTGTCGGTGCCCGTTGTGACTTGGGCATTTAGGACAGTTCCCATATCATTCTTCCCGGCTGGGCTCATCTCTCATGAGAGGCATGAGCATGTACATCGGCAAAGGGAATCCCAGCATTTGGATGTTGGTTGTAGCTGAAATGCTTTGGATTTGCAATGTACACCCCTAGGAAGCTGGCTATTTCTTCCCAGTTGCTAGATCCCCAATTCTGCCATGAAGAGGGTAACACGATCTCAGTCCAGGGTGGATTCCAGCAGTAACACAATCTCAGTCCAAGGTGGACAGGTACAGTGGGAGGAAGCTCCTTAGGTGTGGCTGGGCGCTTGAGAGAGACAGTGGAACTGGATTCCTGATGCCTACTATGGGCAAGGAGTTGAAGAGGGGCGGCGCTCCTTGATTAGGCCCTTCCACACCAAAACTGTCATGCCTCAAATCTAGAGCAATCATTTTCTGTAACAGCAGGAGTCTATCACCCACACACCCACCCTTGAAACTCAAGGTGAGAGTGAGAGCTACTTTATATTAAATGTTAATGATTTCTAACTAATTCATCACCTTTGGGGCAATTTACAACTTGGTTTTGCTAACAGAAATAGTTTTAGTTTTCAGCAGATTGCACAAAGGAGACAGATTCCTTATTTTTTTCTGCCTGGAAATAATTATGAACAAGGTTAGAACAGCTAGAAGTAGGGTTTAAAAAGTCAATGAAAGCAGAGAATCTTGTTTTACTTGGGGCAACAAATACGTGGACCCTGGTAAACAGTAAATGAAATAAATGAGCTGAGAGACAGTACAACTGGCAAGGATGCCTCTCTGCTCGGGATGAAGAGGAGGAAAGGGTGCCTGGGAACGGTGGCTCCCAGGCTTGAGGTCTAGATTTGCAGCAAGCATGCAGAGGTTTCTCTTCCAGGAGGCGTATTCAGACCTGGCTTGCTGTTTCCTGGTGTTGAGCTCCTTCCCTGGATGCCGTTTTCTTGCTAACCACTCTCAGAATTCCCTCACTTCCTTCTCGTGACACTGACTGCCAATCTCAGTTCACGGTGAATGAGAGTTTAGCGAACATGCAATTCTTACAGTACCTGGCTTGCCCACCACCACTACAGTCTAGCTCCTGGGTACAGTGCTGGACACAGGAAAGTGGTCAATGTATCTTTCTGTTAAACAGACTTTTAGATATTAATTGAACAAACAAATGGATTTTCCAAACATGGCCTCTGAGTGCAACCACGAGGGGGCTGTTCTCCTAGTTAGAGCAGAAACCAACTGGGAGACATGGTTGAGGTCACTGGAAGACTTTTCTGCATTGTTGTAGATAAATGATGATACTGATGCTTTCTTCCTCACTTTTCCCCTGTATTTATTTCCTTGCTAGTTACTTTACATTATTCAGTTTTCCATCAAGTCATTAATGGCTGTATACTGGGCCACACATTCACTGTTAATAGTTCCCTCCTAACATCTTTCTTTTGTTAATGTATGCTCTACCTTTTGATTGATGATTGATTGATTGATTGATTGATTGATTACAGTGCTGGGGGTTGAACCTAGGGCCTTCACACTGAGCTATAGCCTCTGCTCTTTTTATTTTTTATTTTGAGACAGGTGCTCGCTAAGTGACGAAGTCACCCAGGCTGGGCTCAAACTTGCAATCTTCCTGCCTCAGCCTCCCAGAGTGCCGAGATTACAGCCACGCACCACCATATCCAGTTCCGACTTTAAAGCTAGGTCTTAGGCGTTGGCCACCTCTTATTTCTTGATATCCCCAGTTAACAGATGACTCGTTTCTATATGTTTAAAACAGAGATGATCCACACTTTAAACATTGTGATGAAGAAATGGAGGAACTGCTGCTTCTGTGTGCTTTACCTGATTTCATCTCCGCAGCATTTGACTTGTCTTTCTCTTGTGAAACTCCCGGATGCTGGATCATCACACTCTGGGTTCCTCTCCTGCTTTCCCAGCATTTCTTATCTCTCCTTCCTCTTCCGCCCCTGAAGAGCTGGTGTTTCCCTGGATGTCTCCCGGCTCTCCCTTCCTTCTTCCGCTCCTCTCTCATGTATTTGCAGCTACAACAAACATATCATGACTCCAGATCCAGCTCTCCTGTCCTGAGCTCTAGTACAAATCCTTACTTGTGTGTTACCATCATCTCCTAAGTGGTTTGTTGACAACATCTTTTCAGGGTTGCATACTGCTATCAGGGTTGTTTTCTTGAAAAAAAAAAAAGTCACCTATGCCATTTACCTTTAAAAACACTTCTCGTAGATTCCCAGGGCTGCGGAGTAAATCGTGATATCATCGCTGCCACCACCACGACCTTCGGCACAACGACGTTCGTGCCGCTCTATGCCAGGCTTTATTCTAAGCACTGCACCTGTGTGAGCTCACGCACTCCTCAGAAACGCCCGACGAGGTGGGTGCTGGTTGTCAAGGTTTAGATCTAAAACGTCCCCACAAAGTCTCATGTGTTCAGAGGTGCGACATTCGGAAGATGACTGGATAATGGGGTGCTGTACTTGTCAGTGGATCATCCATGGATGAGCTCCCAGCAGAATGTGCCGTTAGCAGCAGGCCTGATTGGAGGCAGATCACGAGGGAGCACAACCTGGAAGGGTCGTTCTTGTCTCCTGCTCCTTCCTTTTCTTCGTTTCTCTCTCTTCTTCCTGGCTGCCACGATACGAGCACCTTTCCTCCTCCAGGCCCTTCCACCACCCGTTTCTGCCTCGAAGCCAACCAACCATGGACTGACTCCTCCAAAGACTCTGAGCCAAAGTAACCCTCCCGTCCTGCGAGCTGCAGGTGTCAGGTGTTTTTCTCACCAACAGGAAATGCCCGATGCACTGGTTTGTCCCCATTTTACACAGAAGGAAATGGGGGCACAAAGATGCTCTGTAACACGTTCAGGGTCCATGACTGTCCTCAGCCTGCGCTGCGCCCCAGGCGCACCGGCCTGTCTCCTATTTCTCAATGTCTGTGCTCTTTCCCATCGCCTGTCTTGCGCCTGCTCCTCCCACTGCCCGGGGGTGTCACCGACCACTGTGGGTTAATGCTGTCAACCATTCATTTACCTGGTTAACTCTTGCCCATGTGCTCCCAAACCACTTTTTCTGAGAAGACTTAAAATTCTGTGGGCAGAGCAGGTCACTCCCAGCTCTGTGGTCCTGCTTGCCCCGTGACAGGACATTCTCTGCTTTAAGCACTGCATATCTGACTCTCCTTAAAATCAGAGAGCACTTCTCTTTCATCTGTTTCCTAGCGCTTATCAGGGGCCTTTCGACAATGTTGGTTGATGGAACCACTTAAGCAGAAGCTCTATGAGGTCAGCAACTACGGCTTGCTACTTCAGTGCTCTGCACCCGACCTTTAGAACAAGCACACAGGGAGCGCTCGGTTGATATTTGAATGAAAAAATGAACTGGATCACCATCTTTTAGTGAAACTAATAAGCAGAACTTCTTATTTTTCATGCCTTATTTGTAGGCAGCAGTCTCAGCAGCCTACAAGTGATAAGCAGTGATCTGTTACGGGTTAGTGAAGTTAAATATTTTGTAATGTAAAAGTTACTTTTCACGGGTTGAGAACAGAAAGGAGAAGGGAGGTGTGCGGCGCTGGGCATGGCTGCCCTGTGGCAGGAGACCTTTACCTGCTGGCCTGGCTTGATGGGGGAGAGCGTGATGCCCTGCGTATTGATCACAGGGAGGATCTGGTTCCCGATGACTGTAGCGATGATCTGGCCCTGGGCGTTGGTCAGGAGCTGGGGGGTGATCGGTTGCACTTGAAGGCCCTGAGTGCCGCTTGCAGCTTGACTCGAAGGCCCTGGATTAGGCATCAGTGGAATAGTCCCGATAATCTGCAAGAAAGGCACAACGGTGAGGACTTGGGCTTAGCTGAGGGGCTGCCTGTGCAGCTGAAGACCACCTGCTACCTGGGAGGTACCCCGGGAGGCAGTTCGGGATCTGTGATCACGTGGAAGGGCTCGGAGCATGCAGAAGAAGGGGCAGGGGATGCATATTCAAAGAAGAGAAAACTACCTGAGGACAGAGTTCACTGAGGGAAGAAAAGTGTCATATTTAAAAATAAAATCAGGCACCACTAAATGCATAAACATGCAATTTCGGCTGGGGCAGCGCAGACACCGCTTTCTCCTACAGAACCAGTAAGGACGGATTTCTCAGCACTCACGGCCCTTGTCTACCTGGGACCCTAATCCCTTCCCCACAAGGGGTCCACGTACCCCGAACTCTAAGGATCCTCTACCACAGTCGACTCCTTGCATTCAGTCCTCTACCCCTGCCGCTCCCCGACACCCGGACATTCTGCTCTCACGCAGAATGGGGTCCGTGTCTTGACACCCCTGGCAAGATTAGCGACCTTTAGCGTCCAGTGTGTGAAGGCTCTGAAGACAGGGTGAACTAAGCTTTCTAACGGCTTGAGAGAATCAGGATCACAAATACATGTTTAAAATTCTTAAAATACAGGCAAAATGACTACTAAGGACTGAAATCAGAAAAACAAAATGTTTTTTTTTGTACTGAGGATTAAACTTAGGGCCTTCACACTGAGCTACATCTCTAGTCCTTTGTAAAAAATTAAAAAAAAATTTTTTTTTTTGAGACAGGGTCTTGCTAAATTCCCAGGTTGGACTCAAACTGAGATCCTCCTGCTTCAGCCTCCCAAAGTGCTGGGTTTATAGGTGTGCACCACCATGTCAGGCTTTAAATGATGCTTTTTAAACTGGGGCTTAAAGTGACCTGATGCAGGGCCCGTGTAGCTGGGAGCAGGATGGGATTTTCTTTGTATTCAGTGAATGGAGCATGTGGCTTGCCTCCAGCAGGGGGCTGGCTGCATCCAAGTGCTCTGGATATGTTATGGTTAGTGAAGTTAAATATTTTGTAATGCAAAAGTGACTTGTCATGGAGGAGGGAGGAAGGTACCATGGATAGGAAGAACAAATGTGCCGGGTGTCTGGAGACCTTACACATTGTTAGGGACAGATTTAACCTGTAAGAACCCAAACTGTGATCTGTCTCCAAGTGCTGTGGATTCCCCCATGGGGAGTCGTGGGGAGCTGACCGTGTGGGTGCTGTTCCTCCTGCAAACACTGAGGGTGTTGACACAGCCGTGCTGCCTCCCAGATGCGAACCACAGTTCCCCCTGCCTCGGGATCACCAAGACGCAGCAAAGAGAAGACGCAGGAAGCCTTTTTGTGCATATGCTTCCCTTTCCTCTGTATTCTAATAACAACTGTACAAGACGGGCATTAGTCATGCCTCCACTAATCCCATAAAGAGGTAAAGTCACTTGGGGGAGCAGTAGGGAGGCAACAGAGCTGGAACTGGGGTCCAGGGCTGGCTGAACCTCAAAGGCTTGCTTTTCCATTCCCCCTGCCTCCGCCACCTGCAGACACTGGGGAACACCACTCTTTGACAACACACTGCAGCCCAGGTAGTTTCCCACTAGCTGAGAAGCTGCGGGGCACTGAGTTTACAAATGACATTAGTTTCCATCCCCACCACACTCGCACATGCCTTTGGAAATAGTTTCTTAGTAAATGTTTTTTCCCCCTAGTGAATAGTTTTGAACCCCAGGGCTGCGTACGCGCTAAGCATGCACCTTACCACTGAGCCAGACGCCCAGACCACAGTGAATGGTGACTGGGACTCCAGACACCGTTGGGACCACAGGGGAAACTCAAAGCCACACTATATCCTCATGGGGCTGTTGCCTCCACCACTAAATGCCCTGTGGGCTGGTGCTAATGGAGGAGCTGAGTGACTATCAGGTGTCAAGGGAAGTTGTCATGGATATAGATAAAAGTCAAGGGATTGCCACAGAGTGGTCAGCTGTGTCCCAGGGAGCTGGCAGCCTGCGGTCTCCTGCAGCAAACCTGTGAGGTCCATCCCAGAGCATCGGTGAGGAACCTGCCCCATCTACACCAGCAGGTCAGGAGGAGGCCGCTGGGGTAGGCCATAGTGTGTATTATATTGATGAGTAGTTTTGCATTAAACGGCCCAGGATTCTGAGGCTGCTTCGTGTGACCCCACAGACAGCACAAAAGAGGCCTGGCTAACCGAGCTGCTGTCCTAGGCCAGCTTAGCTACCTTGTCTTGCCACACACGCACGGTGGAAACTCAGCCACCAAGCCACCCTGTCTTGCTGCCCTCTTGTCTGAGGCCTTTGCCGCCTCACTCTGCCTGTCTGGCCTGAGCTGAAAGCCATGTGCATTCGCGGCAGGGCTGGTGGGTTCTATTTCAGGCAGGATGTCACTGTGTTTAGGAGCTTGTGGGGGGTGAGGAGTCTGAGAGAAAGCACAGCCCATGACGGTGGCAGAGTGCACTGTGTTGAAGACAGGCTTCCTGCCCCAGGATGATTGGCAGGAGTCTCTGCTGCCTGCCTGGTGACAAGACGCGCTTTCTGAGTGAATGAAGGAGCAGAAAGACAAATAGTGCTCACCAGCTTTTTGCCTAAGGCCAGCTTCTCATCCCAGTACTGAGCTGCGACATTGCTAAAACACTCATCACTTATGAGGTGTGATCTAAAAATATGGTGAATGTTTAAATTAAAAAAATTAATTACGGTAAAAGATAACCTGCCGTCATTCTTCCTCAAAATCCTCCTCCTCACACTGAACACACTCATCACATTGTTCTTGCCACTTTCTGAAACAGTTCTGGAAGTTCTCTTTCATGAGTGTCTTTAGTTATGGCTGCCTTAATGTCTTGAATTGATTCAAAACGTTTCCCTTTCATGGTCATTTGACGTTTGGGAAGAGCCAGAAGTCACGTGGTGCTGGATCGGGTGAACAAGGTAGATGAGGACACACGTTTTTCTAAGCCTACCCTGCCTTCGTATGTTACCCAGCAGCAGCATTCACCATATTTTTGACAACACCTGGTAAAGACACTCACGAAAGAGAACTTTCAGAACTGCTTCAGAAAGAGTCAAGAAGGATGAGATGAGTGTGTTCAAAGCAAGGAGTATCTGGAGGGAGATTATAGCGATGGGTCTTTTACTCTAATAACTTTTCTTAATTTAAACATTCACTGTATTTTTCTATCCCCCTTGTATGTCCTCGCCAACCTCAACTCTCTTTTTTTCTGGGCCTGAGCATCACTCATCAAGGATGGCACACTGGTGGTGTCAGGGCCAGAGGACTCTGTATTGGTGGATGGGAGGAGCCCCGGAATAAAGGGCGTCGCCCATGAGGTGAGGGGCAGGGCAGGCACAGATCTGAAGTCCGGAAGCCTTCTGTGAAGTTGTGCATCTCGCATTTTTGCTTCTCTTTCAGCAGTGTTGGGACCACTACCTCAGCTTGCCCAAAACCTGGCACTGCATTGTGGGGAACCTTGTCATATTCCCTAAGGTGTCACAAGGCACTGGTTTTAATTTGCTCGCTTTTGTTGAAGGGTAGAGATGGTCACACACTGGACTGTCTAAAGATTCTCTGCTGAGTGTATTTTGCTAAGGGGGGCCCAGTTGCCCTTAGCAATTCCACACATCCAGTTAGGACTCCTCTGGGGACTTGGCTTCCTGCGGATCACAACACAGAGCTGAGAAGCGCTGAGGCACAGAGGCCGGAGGCTTTCTCTACTCATAAACAGTTGTTCATCTTAGCACTGGAAGTCATATTTCAAAGCGAAGCCCTTAGATTCAGGGGAAGTATTTGCATCTGTACGTATTTCAGCTAAATCACAGAATTAAAACTGAGGTTTGACAAAGCCACAGGGGATCCCCAGTTTGAGGATGCTTCTGAGACACTGATAGTCTTGAAACTAGATTTTGGAGGAGTCGACCAACCAGTTCCCCCAAACTACAGATTTACTGCCAGCAGAAGTCCTGATAAAAGGTCATGTTGCTGAACACATAGGGCTACTACGGTCTGACCCCTGCTCCAGCCAATCAGTATTCAAAGCTAATTCATGTTCTCCTAAAGCATGAAGGACTCTGGTAGTGCAACCAAACACCCCGAGGGCTTTCTCTTTATAAGCAGCTGATCATGTGCCCTGGAGATGCCAAGGAGACATGAAGGGACGGGACAGAGGTGATAAGACACTAATGCAAAGATTCTACCAGTCCAAGGGAAGAAATGAAAAACTCATTAGTGGGCAAGGATGACCGATAAAAGTCTTTAGACTCACATGGTGAGTGCTTAAAAGAACACCAGGAATGAATGGGCTACTTCAGGCAAGGAAAGGTGGGGATGGCTCAGGAAGAATCTGAAGACGGCCTGGGGGCTAAATGATGTCTTGGAGATGGGCTGCGTTTGTGAAAAGTGATGAGACCTCATGGGACACTAGTCACAAGGTGGGAGACACGGAAGATGGCCAGTGGACCAGTTCGGATGTAAGAGAGGGTCAGGCCAGGCTGCCTGGAAGGGTCAAAGTCCACCCATCCAAGGGGCACAGATCATGGGCTACGATAGGGGCTGGTCAGGAGGGTTGGATAAAACTATTCTACATGTAAGTGCAACAGTGTGGACAGAACAGACCAAAGCGGCCACAGAGCAGGAGAGTGGGGATGCTGTGTTGTCATCGAAGTGTGAAGCAAAATGCCTCCCTGAATCCTCGGCGCACTGGACACTTGCTTCTTGGACTTCCACTTCAGTCCAGAAAGCACAGACTGCTCTCTGCCTGGCTTGCAACATTAGAAAGTTTGGAGGGAAGTTATCGCCCCATCGATCCCACAGCAAATGACTCAGGCATCGTTGGCGACGATCTTCTACGTCATGGCCCTGACGGTCTACCAGTCACAATTCATCTCTGATAAGGCTTTCCCCAGGCCGAGGCCTGGTTCCAATTCTGATGATAATTTGTGACAGAGTTCCAACGTCTTCTGACAGGGGACTTATTTGGTTGTTGCTGATCATGCCCATCTGTCTCTTTCCTTAGACGAGTGACAAGGAATAGAGTTCATGTTACAAGAGCAATTTAAGAAAATCACTGAAACGATTAGTGTTTATCAGCACACATACTTAAAAGATCCCTATTGCCATAAGAATTTGTGTGGCTTACACCCAACTAGGACTGTTGTAAACTCAGCAGCAATTGTAGTTTAAACCATCATGAAGAGTATCTTGTGATTGTCACAAACCCCCGTAGTTCAGGTCATGTGGCTCTTTCGGGTCCTCAGGTGGTTATGACAGTGCCCTTCTGCACCTCAGACTGGCTGAATAGGGACTGAAAGAAGGTAAGTGCCCTGGACGCAGCCGCTGCTGAATGGAGGTGTCACCAACATCAGCCTGAGGATGGTGTCACAGAAGGCCAGGCGCCCAGAAAAATCACCTGATGGCCACATGCTGTTACAATCTATGATGTGCCGCTAAACTCTGCAAAGAGAATATGATTGCGGATGTCAAACTGACAAGTAATTTTGGTGCCCATATCTTTAAGACCAGGACACCAGTCGATGCTATAAAGGGGGAATTCCTCAGGTTTTCAATGCATCTGCAGAGAGTTCCTTCCCAAATATTGACATGATCTCAGTACCTTTTGGTCAAGAGGCTTTTGTTCATACTACCATCACGCTGTATTTGAACAAAGAGTCTGTAACTTTTCAGAGCTGAGTGATTACTCGGTGGAAGCAGCCAATCCACTTCTCCTTTCTTTCTGGACTGACCACAGCTATTCTCTCTCTTCCTTCATGCGACAATTTTGTCTTCTTTATATAATACACTACATTCATTCCAAGCTCATTGTTCTCCCGAGTTTAAGGATAAACTTACTTAGAATTACTTTGGAAGCTTTGATTAGGACATTAATTCTGAAAAGGGTAAGTGTTATGGTTGTGTCTAGATGTCCTCCCAAAGCTGCGTATGGTCATAGGTGGGGCTTTTCAGAGGTAGCTAGATTTAGAGTGTGTGATGCTGGGTGTAAGTGTATGATGCTGGGGTCCAGGGTATGTGATTGCTAAATTGGTCCACCGATCGGTTTGGCATAATTCTGGGTGTGGAAGATGGGAAGGCCCACCCTGGATGTGAATGCTACCTGCCCTAAGGGTGTGTAGCCTGGATAGAATATAAGGGACAGAGAGAGGGCTGCTGCTACTGCTTGCCATTTGCTTTTTCACTGCTTTGCTGCCTTCTTGGCTTCTGTCACCATGAACTGTTTCTCCTCTGTGATGCCCCTCTGCCAGGCCACCCTGCCTCGGAGCCAGGTCAGCTGTAGATTGAAACCTCTACAAACTGTGAGCTGCAATAAACCTTTCTTTCTTTGAGTACTGTCAACAACGAGAAAAATAACTAAGACAGTAAGGGAATATACTATTACTTCACAAATGAAATCTATTTTCCAAGATGCAACCTAGTGACTTCTTGCATTTGGCTATGTCCAAGGCAGAGAAGTAGACAAGTGCAACTACTATTCTAGCAGAGAATCTGGATCAGAGAACAGTAAAGACATAAAGATGAGCAGATGAAAGCATCCAATCAAAGACACCAAAAAAAGGAGAGATACGTTAAATCTTGTAGGTAGTATCAGTCAGTTGACTCTGAAGTTCCTAAAAATTCAGGAAGAAAGAGGGCTGTGATTGATTAACAATCTCTGACATGGACACGGAGACAGGAAGTAGTAATGTGCCGAGAGGTGGCATTGCTAGAACCTAGGACTAGAGACACATTATCTTAAACTAACTTGCAAGCAATACATGACACACAGTTCTTCAATGAGCAACTGTGAGAAAGGAGATCTTGAAGTGTAGACTTCAAAGCTTTTATTGTGGGGCTTTCTAGGTACTCTATGCCTCTCTACTTGATGTTTTTCACTGTCACTGAGAATTAGAAGCCCCACTGGGCACTCCACTGTTTGGTTTCAACTTTAGAAACACTCTCAGACAAAAGCAAAGAGCTGGAGGTGTCAGGATCTTTAAAACAGCACTTTCTACCACATTTGCACGAAAACAGATATTACAAAACAGCAGCAACAATAAAACAATTCTATCCCTAAAATGTGTATAGAGGAAATAGATTCCCCTGTGGCTGAGTTTAAGCCCAAGCTTTGCAACTAATTAGTGGGAGATCATGAATTATTTCACTTCTCAGAATTTCAATCTACTCATCTCTACAATGGGGATAATAATAGTGACTGCATAAGGTTACTGCGAGTACTACATAAGATCATGCATGAATTAGGTGGTGCACTCCTGTAATCCCGGCACTTCGAGAGGCTGATGTAGGAGCATGGCAAACTCAACCTCAGCCTCAGCAACTTACCAACTTAATTAAGACTCTGCCTCTAAATAAAAAATAAAACAGGGTGGGGGGGTGTAGCTCAGTGTGTGAAGACTGTAGGTCCAATTTCCAGTACTACACACACACACACACACACACACACACACACACACACACACACAATGATGCAGGAAAAGCACTAAACATGTGCTTTACCAATCATATAGGTGTCTAATAATATTCATTCATAATTAATTTCACCTATGTGTTTGGTAACTTCTAGGCGACAGCACTAAGCGCTTCTGAATTCTTTGAATGTTATAATTTCACCATGGAAATAGATTATCATTAAGAGTAAAAAACAGCAGGTTACCATGAAACATAATTAGGGCAGAATGCTAAACTGGAAGTTTCCACATGGACATCAAGAGTCAAAGGTGTTGTGCTCTAATAGAGGGACTGGATTACATGCTGGATATGCAGAGGAGCTCTGGAAACCACTAGACAATTCCAGAACTCACACTGCAAGAGGAGGGCGGACTCGGGGAGTTTTGGAAATTCTGCACATCTTCCTCACCCACTGAGGTGGGAACATGGGGAGGTTTCTCCTTACCCTAAACTAGTGACAGTGACTGAGTGAATGTTGTTCCTCAAACATGGGGACATAGACCTGAGGGATGCAAAGAGGGCAGGCTGTGGCTTTGGTGCTGAGAGGGAAAAGGACAGAAAAAGACAGAGGGAGGAAGGACAGAAAGGCAGAGAAAGAAGGAGAGGGAGAGAGTAGAAGGAGGGAGAGAGAGAGAATGTAATCATTATGTATCACAAAATGTACTAATAAAAAATAAAAATTAAAAAATAAAAACAAATAGTTTCTTCTTAAAAAAAAAAAAAAGGCTGGGGGATGTAGCTTGATGCAAAGGCCCTGGGTTCAATTTCCAATACTGCAAAGGCCAAAAAATGTTTGTCGACTAAGAATCCTTGAAAGATAGAGGAGAAAGGAAGGCAGACAAGAGACATGGAAAAAGAGAGAACAGAAATTTAACAAGCTACCAGAAGCAGAGAATATATTCTGTGAGCAGAATATATATTTTTCCCATAAACTATGAATTTGGTTTATTTCTGAGGGGTTGTGGCTTCTATTTATAATCCTAATTGTTGAAGTTTCAACTGACTTAAAAATTGGATGCTATTCAAATTCTTAGTTACCGAAGTTCCTCTGAAGCTTTTGAACAAATTTCAAAAATCATAACAGGGGAAGCTAGTGTCTACCAGGAGCCAGGAGCCAATAGTGAAATAACTAATAAAAGATCCAAAGAATCAGGAGTAATTTTGACCTGGTTGTTTGATGATTCAGCAAGCAAAATTATTCTCATAAGTCATCAGCCATATTTATAAGGTATTAACAAAAATGTGCTTTTGTGGGCTTCTATTTTTTCTTTTTAATTAAAAACAAAACTATCCCCAACTCCCAGATACACTCTAGAACACAGAAGAAATCTATTGTGCCTGTCTGTTGTGTTTTCCAATTACAAATGATGAAGTGGGGTGAAGAGATCCTTCCAGATCTTAATGCTGTAAGACAGAGTGAAAAATGTCAGCTCCAAATGTGTTGTACAGGATATATTTGCTTATGGACCACATATATAGCTGAGCCCTAGTTATACAGCCTATTAGCAGCAAGGACCACAAAAGAAGCTGACAGGTCCCCCAGGTAAGAGTCCATCCCATTGATACAATGACCACCCTGATCGGACCTCAATCTGCCTCAGGCCCTTTGGTAGACGAAGTTAGCAGTCTCAGCCCATTCTAAGCAGCTGGCAGTTTCTACTCTGGTAATACGGCAACTGAATCTGGAAGCAGGGGGAGTCGTTTTACTTTTTTCTTAAATTCAAAAATTTTACCATCCTCCATAGTATCTATATTTTCATTTATTACCGTGATTATGAGATTTGCCATATTCATTTTTATTTGGTGTTCCCATTCAAGCAGTGGGAGATTTAGGGAAAAAAAAGGTTTGATCCAGCATCTAATCAAAAGATTAAATTTAATTTACACAGATGATGTTACATTGAGATAAGAATCAAATGAGGAGTCATTGTAATTGCTTTTGTAGACTGTTGTTGAAGTTACTGCTGGATGGCAGTTAGTATCCAGGAGATGCATCGTTTTCCTGAGCATAGTTTAGATGCTCTTCACACACACAAGTACTTTTCCATCACCGAGACACAATAGCTGACACCTACAACTTAAAGGCAGAGTGGTTTATGTGGCTCACGGTTCAGAGGATTCAGTCTATGGTAAGTGAGCTCCAAGGCAGGAATATCATGGAGGAAGGAGAGTAGAGCAAAGCTGCTCAGTTTCATGGCAACTTGGAAGCAGAGCAGGGGAACGATGCCAGAGAGGAAAGGGCAGGGACCAGACACAGACCCCAAGGCCACACCTCCATGGCCCACCCAGACACACCCAGATGTGTGCTTTACTAATCTTCTAGGTATCTCCCAAGCCAATCAAGTTTATAATTAAACTTAGCTGGCACAAGTTTTAAAATTATGTTGGAGTTATATATTTACTACATTGAAATGCATATTGGCAAACTCTTAACTGTAGAAGGGTTCCTGGTTTCTTCGTGGTGCTATTTTTCTCCCACTGCTCTGAACTCTTTTTACTCAGCTAGAAGGGGAGACAATGATGACAGAAGAGGAGAGAGTCAGGTCTGCAGAGTGCATCTTTATGACTTTCTAGACCTCACGTGTTGAAAGGATTTCAAATGCAATGGTATTTGGAGAAGAGGCCTCTGGAAAGTGGTTAGGTCATGAGGGCAGAGTTTTCATGAATGGGATTAGGGTCCTTATAAAAGGTCCTGTTCTGCCACGTGAGGTCACAGTGAGAAAGATGGCCATCTGTGAATAAAGGTGGGGGACTGTGCCAGACTCTGAATCTAGTGGCACCTTCATCTTGGACGTCTCAGCTCAAGAACTGTGAGAAATAAATTTCTGTTGTTTATAAGCCTCCCAGTCCATGGTATATTGTTATGGCAGCCTGAATGGATTAAGACAGGCATGGTGCTGGAATCAGTGTGGACTGGTTTCATCTGTGACTGGGGAGAAATAGTGCTAACAAAGTACAGTAGTTCTTTTGGCAGGGACCAAATAAGCAAGACTCTCGGCATGGAAAGAGAATCTGGAGAACTTCAGCAAGAAATGAGAACTTGGGCAAAGGAATGGAATTTTGAGGAAGGGATCCTTTTGGAAATGGACGGGACTTGCCATTTTATTCCATGTTTCAGAAAGTAATTGCTTATAATTAGCACAAAAATTTTCCCTTGGAAATTTATTACTCATGACAGCACAAACTTAAAAGCTTTGAGTGTATTGTATTTGGCTATGTTTGTACAAATATTATATTTCACATATTAAAAGTATACCTGTATGTTTATATGATATCAACATTGGCAGCATGTCCCCTCTGTTTAATTACATAATGGTTTTAAAGCTACAAGGTTTCTGTATTCATGCCCTCACTCACACACAAACCAATCCTTCCCACAGACACCCCTTCCCACACTCCGTCCTCTCTGAGGGCCTGCTGTGTACCTAGCACTAGGCTATTAACACCACAGTGCACTCATTTCCTCTGTACAAGACCAGGAAATCACTGTCTTCCCTTTGGATGAACAAAAATGTTCTGTGAGTCTTACTCTCACATGGTGCCCTGACCCACCACTGAAGACAGTGTTGGTTTCCTGTGGGCAGGACAGGCGAGATGATGGCAATTTACACGAACCTACAACTCCCACTGTCTGCAGGAATTCTACAGGCTCTGTTTACTTCCTGGACACTGTCAGTGACTTTGGGTTATCTCCCGAGGTCCCCCCTGTTGAAGACAGATTGTTTACATGATGAGATGTGTCAAGGGACAGCTGGGTTCACTGAAATAAGTTCTTATTCTTTTGGGAAAAGTGATAGTTGATTGATTGATTGATTGATGGTACTGGGCGTTGAACCCAAAGCTTTTGCACTGAACTACATCCCCAGCCCTTTTTAGAGACAGGCTCATACTAAGTTGGTAAATCACCCAGGCAGGGCTGGAACTTGTGATCCTCCTGCCTCCATCTCCCACAGTACTGGGATTACTGGTTTGCACCAGTCATGCTCAGCATTGATATATATATACTTAAATCTTTGAAGAAAGCCGAGAATTTTGAAGATTCATATCTGTATTCCACATACTGAATGCCTGCTGTGTGACAGGGACTGTTCTAGGTCTTGAGGAATCTGAAAAAAAAGTTAGACTATTCTAAATCTTGCTTTAAAACTACGCTGATTATAAATTAAAAAAAAAAAAGAAAGTTAAGATGTCTGCAGAAGTCAGATAACAATCAAGACTGGGCTGATTCATAGGGGATTGGTGGGAAGTTGACCCATTGAGACCTCTGGCCTCTGGGGACATAAATGGAGAGACTTCTGGTTTTCTACCAGGGAAGAGAAATGCCAGGGATATGATGGGCAATGCTCGACTTCACACAGAACAATATTCCTCCTCCTTCGCCAGCCCATGGTCGTGACCTCTGTATATCTTGATTCCACCCTAACAATTCTGTGTTTCTTACTTGGTAACCAAGAGCTCCAGCCCGCCATGTTCTCCCAAAGCTGCCCCCATCTATGAATATATTTTATTTTTCCTGTTTATAGAATCCTAACTGGAATTTTAAAACATGGCTGGGGATCTACCTCAGTGGTTAGAGTGCTTGCCTAGCAAGCACAAGGCCCTGAGTTAGATCCCCAGCATCAAAAACAAACAAACAAACAACAAAAAAAGAATTTTAAGAAACGGACATTTCAGTCTATTGTTATCTATAAGAAGAGCAAGAGTAGTGACTCATAAATGCTAATTCTTTCAGGCCATGGCGGCCTCCGTTTCAATTTGTAGCTTTTCATGTTATTTATTCTTTTTTTAACTTTAAGTATTTATTTGGATATTACTTATTCAGTGTGAGAAAATGAAAATATTTGTAAAGATGATCTAATACTTCAATTTCTAATTCTCTTCAGTGATTTTCTGTTTTCATTACATATGTCCACTAGGTTTAAGAATATTCCTTGAACCTGAAACAAAGACAAATTCTTAAACATAAACGGGAAACATTTCTTTTCATCATTTCCCCCCTTTCTACCAAGGACTATAAATTAAACTATGAATTCTTTTCA
This sequence comes from Hystrix cristata, assembly GCA_004026905.1. NCBI lineage: Eukaryota > Metazoa > Chordata > Mammalia > Rodentia > Hystricidae > Hystrix > Hystrix cristata. The sequence goes on from PVJO010000260.1 coordinate 89,628, forward strand.
TTTTTTCTGCAGCTACCAACATTGGGGAATTGCAGAAACATTTTTTTCCTTCCAAGTCTTGGTCTTTGCAGAAAGACACTAAATTGTGAAATCAACAAAAAAATACTTTGAATTTGGGAATGTATTTTTGCTTCTGCCTGTTGATGCCAGATTAAGTGACTAAATCAGATTAAAGTTATTTATTGCTTGGGAGAACAACTGGACTCAAGGTTTCTCCTTAGAAGCTTTGGTAAACTTTGCCAAAATAAAGCCAGGGACTTATGAACTGTCTATTTCATGTTTCTTCCCAAATGAGAGAAAAGAGCTACAGTAATGTTAGCAAAAACAAACAAATAAACAAACATGAACTGGGGACCAGGAATCTCCAATATTCCGAATTTACCCTTTGTTGAAATAGGTTCCTATTCAATGGAAACTGGCGAAGAAAACATTTTGGCAACTGCTCAAGAAAGGGTTATATATATTTAGCATCTCCTAATTCTGTGTTTATACTTGGTGAGCACACTCAGACTGTGAAGTTGAATTTAAATTAGGATAAACAACAACATAAACCTCTAAGGAAAGAAAAAGGAGGGGGTGGAGTGAAATCAGCCCCAAAGCTATTAAAGATCCATTTGTTCATCCGCACCTAGTTCCACGAGTCTGAAATGATTCATGTGCTTTTTGTGAAGAGAATACCCATTGTTGTGGCAAAATTAAATGTATTTTGATACTTGCATGCCATATTTATCTACCTGTTCAATCAGAAAAAAAAGTTGTTCTCATCACTCTAACATATATTACTTTTTCAATTTCCTGTCAGTAATGTTTTCTTAATGCTCTTTAGGGTGAGACCACTGAATTTCTCATTTCTCACAACAAAGGCCACAACTCATTAGAATTATGCTGATGAGTTTTCCTCATAAAATTGCACCCCCATTTTCACAGGTGACCAATTTGTACTCTCTTCCCTAATGATAAGTTTTTGATAGAGGAAAGCAAAGAGGGCCACATGTACTCTTCCAACTGTGGTTTTCTGAGTTTTCTGGTGCCTACTTCAAATGTCCTTAGGAAGATATATATACATAACTACCCTGGTACTTCAGATTTGGTCCCAGGGGACATGTGATTTATCACTGTTAATAAATCACTAATATAATGATTTTCTGACTGTCCTGTTCTAAGTGCAATGATTTACAATGTACGCTAATAACCTGAATTTTGGACATTTTAATTTCAAAAATTACTTTTGAAAGCCAGCCTCATCGGGAAGAAGTTTTTGCCAGTCTTGCCAAATGAAATTATTCACAAAGTAGACATAATATATAATATATATATAATTATATATGTGTGTGTATATTTTTGTGTGTGTATATATAAATAATTAAATAATGGAGGAGTTGATAATGTGGAAAAAGAGTTGAGATATTTAGTTACACAACCATTAACCTAATTGGTAACTCGGAGTTGAAAAATAATATACCCGATATTTCTAAAAAAAAAAAAAACCTGGAGCGTTTCTAGCCATGTTTGTAGAATCAGGTTTGGTTTCTGAGAAGAATAAGTTTTTAGTACTTTCTGATGTTTCTGGGATCCTCACGGCACAGACATGCCAGCTCGGGAACCCCACGGGTCCTGCCCCCATTTCTACTGTTGTATCTCCAGGTGGGCTGAAGGAGGAAGCTCTACTTTTCAAACATTTTAAACTGTATATGATTTTGTGGATGAAAAATCAAAATGAGTTCTCAGAGTCCCAAGGAGCATTCCATGTCACCTCCTTTTGTATTCATCGAAGTAATTTGTCATCACCTTTTAAATATAATCATCCTTTTTCTCCAGGATTCCTTTGTATTAGAAACCTAAGTAGTTCTTTTAAAACCCAATGATACCGAGAAGATCCTCACGTGACAAACCCTTCCATCTTCAAGCTGCAATTAAATCTGCAAATTCTATGTGGATTTAAAACAGATGTTTGTTTTTTCTGCCTACGCGTACACCTTTCCCTTCCTTTAGGTTATCTGGGATGGTCTGCATACTTCACTCCCAGACTTAAAAGAGGTCAGTAGCAAAGTTCTTGTTCTAGGGCATCAGAGGAAACCAAGAGGACTTAAATGGACCAGCAGGTAATATATTCTGGTGGCTCTGCCTTTTCATTACGTAAAATACAACGTTTTGTTAGGGAGGTAAGTGAGCGCCTGTGTGTCAAGCAGCCACACAGTCCTGTTAGGGAGGCAGGCTAGACGTCACCCTTCACCCGGCCTGCCGTGCTGCGGCTGTCCACAGCTGGAGGAAGCAAGCTTGTTCAGCTTACCTGTTTCCCAGTGGTGTGGGCAGCAACACTGGGAAGCAGATGTGGTCAAGGGAATGAGGGGGGAGGGGCAGGACGTGCCTGATACTCATTGTGTGTATGCCAAACATTTAACACCCTTTATTATGTTTACTCTTTACACCAACCATAAAATGTTAAAAGAAATTGAAGAAAGTTAAGTAAATGGACATTTGCCATTTTCATCAGATATAATAATACTGGATGGCTCACTTAAAAGCATTTACACATAAAACTTTAATACATTAAATAGGCCCTGCTTTACATCCGCTACCCTGAAAGGATTAAAAATACACACGTATAAGCACTATATTTACGGCGCGTCTACTACATGACAGGCACCGTATTAGGCACTAATGTATTAGGAGGAAAGCAATTTCACTCAGAAGAAACCAAGGCTTTGAAGCAGCCCAATCTGGGCTCAACTCCAGACAAACTCTATCATTTCTGGGAAGCTGGTTAACTTTTCTAAACCTGCAGTTCATCCATCAGCAGTAAATTGAGATAATAATGCAAGATCATGGTGAGAATGAAATGAAATGCTGCATTTATGCAAAATGCTTATTGAATCGCATATATGAAATACTCTATTCATTCAGGCCACGGATTTTATTACTCTGTTTATGCTCACTATAATGTGCAAAGTGCTGTTCTTGCTACTTGGACTTCATCAGTGAACAAAGCAAAAAGTTTTAAATTACCATCAGAGCATGGCAATGAAGAACGGTCTCTGCCATCAGACAAAATCACACATGAATCCTGCCATTTCTTACTAGGCAATCCTGGAGTTTCCTAATCTGTGCGATGTGGATGAACAGCATCTTGTGGTGGCGGTAAAGATGAAATGACACAATATGGCAAGTGCCTGGCACACAGACAATGCGTAATAAGGCCAGCAATTTATTAATTTTACTAATATTAATCCTCCAAACAACTGTGGGAGGAGGTCATTGTTAACACTGCATAGGAGAGGAAACTACAGCTGAGGGAGAGCGGACGCCTTCCTTGGTGTTGCTGTGTACCGGGATGGTCAGGATTCAGGACTCTGTCTGATCTGAAAGCCCATGTCCTTGATCCTGGGCTGCCTACTATGCGGGCACATGGGTGTTCATAGTTCACCTCTGTTACTCCAGTAAGACCAGATTGTTGTGAATATCTGTTAGTAAATATCTCATCTGGTGGGTGTGTCAAACTCATTTTTTGTGTATCTGAGCAGTAGGTTGCTTAGTTCCATTTATGTGTAAGTATAAAGCTTCATGTCCTGACTTCTGTACTACTCAGGACTCTTTGCTTTATGACATTTTCATTTTCTCAGAATCTGCTTATGTTGTTATGCAAGGTGGAGAGGTCAGATGACAAGATAAATGGCAATTTGGAGCCATGTTCTGGAGCTAATGCATTAAATTCAATGGGGTCAGACATTTGAACTCCAACCTTTGCCCATCTGAACTTGAACCTGGCCCTTCTTGCTGTGAGTTGTGACTGTTCTATTCCTCCCCATCTCTGAGCTGTCTCTCATTTCTTTCTTACTGGCCTTGTGAGTTGATGACATCTTTAAGGGTATGTATCATGTCCACGACCTACGGGTCAGCAAGACAGGTGGGTGCATTTTGGGACATGTGGTGTAGGAAATGATACCGAATGTTTATTTGGAGGTTGAATGTCTCTCCCAAGTGAATGTCACGTCTTCTTCTCTTTATAATGCTCTGTTTACCTACTAAATAGTTTGCAGGAAGAACTGATGCTGTTCTAGGAATGCAAAGTCAAAATACAGCACTTCCTTTTTCCAAGATTGAAATCAAGTCTAATTTCATCCTCTGGTTGGAAAGCACGAGACATAAATAGCTTCTGTTCTCATCCCTGGCTTTTTACTAAATACTAAAAAGGGAGCTATCATCAATAGATCAGTGTAGAGTCTTTCTGATACTAGATTTCATTAAGGCTATTTATCAAATATGTAACACATTTTCTCAATTACAACACATTCATTGACTATAACATTTTTAAACATCTGTGCAATTAGGCCACCTCTAACAACTGACAGATTTGTCTAATGTGGCAATTTAATTTATTGCCTCATGGATGGTGTGACTTTAAGTAATAAAAAATTGGTGGTTTCTCAGATTCAGCATACAGTAGCAGATATTTCTATTTTCTCCCCCCTTTTTTGGAAAGGCTTACCTCACTGGAGAAGCAGCTGTCAAAGGGAAAGATCTAGAAATATATGGGGCCTTACCACGTTAGCAGCTTAATTAATTCTAACATCGTTTTGTTGTGTGGTGCTCTGACAACGGAAGAGTCACTGTGATGGGGTTTCCCACTGAGCTCTGAAAGGGTCACTTTGATAAACGCCAAGGATGACTTTCCTGGCAGCTACTGTGTCTTACTAGGAGGCAGGAGACCTGTGGTCCCCCAGGCACTGACACTTTAGGCTGTTTTCTCTGGAAAGATGAAGTGCAGATCTGAAGTAGACTTTTTAAAACTCACCTCTTTGAGACTTCCCTGCAAATAGCTGTGTTATGGTCTAGATCTAACCCCCGCCCCCAAAGTCTCATGTGTTCAGAGGTGGAGCTTTTGGAAAGTGACTGGATGATGGGGCCAGTGATGAGTTCAGAGCTGAATGTGCTATAGGAGGTACGGCTTGGTCGGAAGATGAGTGTCACTAGGGTTCACCTTTGGAAGCTCCTCCCTTCTGTCTCTGCTGCCTCCCTGCCCTGACTTGAGCAGCTGTCTCTCCCTCACACCCTTCCACCATGTTTTGGCTTGGAGCCAGCCAATCATGGTCTGAATCCCCCATATGATGAGACAAATTAAACCTTTCCTTTGAGTTGTGAGTGAGTATTGTGTCCCAGTGACTGGAAAGCTAATATAACCTCTGTAGTTCCTTTGATCGTCAAAAATAACAATGGTGAGAATATAAATTGAAATACCTTGTATTTATTTAGTATGGTTTATACCTGCAGTTTTCTTTATTTCTTTTTTCTTTTTGGTGCTGGGGATCAAACTCAAGGCCTTGTGCTTTCAAGGCTAGCACTCTAACCACTGAGCTAAATCCCCGGCCCCTATATCTGCAGTTTTCAAGAGTATATGTATTTATTTATATACCTTCAGGAGAGTTCTGTGAGAGGGACATGGCAAGAATGAATAGTTCCCATGTGTAGACAGAGAAAAGAAGATTCTGGAGTTTTTGACATGGGTATCAGGCATCTAGGAAATGAACCAGGTTTTTGAACCAGAGAATTTCAGGGTAATATGAGAGAATGGCTGTGCACTTTGGGCTAAGCTCTTAGTTCTGCCACTTACAAAAGGTTTGAGGCCCAGACTAGCAAAAACAACACTGGGTAACAAGGGTAAAGCAAGAGACACGATCCTGGACTTAAAGTTATATTACAAAGCTACAGTGATAAAAACAGCATGGTACTGGCACAAAAGAAGACATGTGGATTGTGGAGCTGAACACAGGATGCAGAAACAGTGCAAGCACGTTCGACTATTTGATTTTTGATGGAGGGGCCAAGAGCATACACTGGAGGAAAGACAAGCTCTTTAATAAATGGTGCTGGGAAAACTGGCTATCCACACATAGAAGATGGAATGTAGGTCCATAATCTCTCACCGTGTACTAAACTAAAATAGAAGTGGAGCAAAGATCTAAATGTCACAGCAGAAACACTCAACCTATTGGAAGATAAAGGAGGCAGAACTCTTGAAGTCAAAGGTGTAGGTAAGGACTTTCTGAAAAGAACCCTCATTGCATAAGTAATAGTGCCAAGAATCAACAGAGGGGATCATACCAAATTAAAAAGCTTCTCCACAGCAAAAGAAACAACCAACAGAGTGAAGAGACAACCTACAGAATTGGCAATTTTTTTTCCAGCTATACCTCAGGGACAGGACAAATATTTAGAATATATAAAGAACTCAAAAAATTAGACCACCCAAAATAAAGACCCAATTAAAAAATGACCAGCAAGTGAAATGAACAGACACTTCACAGAAGAAAAAGAAGTACAAATGGCCAATAAATACATGAAGAAATGTTCACCATCGTTGGTCATTAGAGAAATGCAAATCAAAACCACACTGAGATTTCATCTTACCTCTGAAATGGCTAACATCAAGAAATCAAATGATAAATGCTGGGAAGGCTGCAGGGGGAAAGGAACCTTTCTAAATTGTTGGTGGGAATGTAAACTAGTACAACCACCATGGAAATCAGTATGGAGGTTCCTCAAAAAACTGAAACTAGAAATTCCATTTGACCTAGCGATTCTCTTCCTAGGTATCTTCCCAAAAGAGTTAAAGACATCATATTGCAGTGATACATGCATACCAATGTTTATAGCAGCACAATTCATAACAACTGAATCTTGGAATAGGCCTATATGTCCATTAACAAGGTAATGGATAAAGAAAATGTGGTATTTACACAAAATGGACTACTACTTTGCCATAACGAAAGATAAACTTCAATCATTTGTAGGAAAATGGATGCATCTTGAGACCACAATGTTAAGTGAAATAAATCAGACACACAGCTTAAATATCACATGGTTCCAAAATAAATAAATAAATAAATAAATAAATATCATATGGTTCCTCTTATGTGAGAGCCAGAAGTCACTTGATCTGAAAGAACATTCAGTGAAAACCTAGTCCTCTAAGAATTAAGATGGCTAAAGAGCTTTGCATGCTGGGATGAGCCATGTGACTCTGTGATAGGATTCTGCCACAAGGAAGCAGTAATTAGGATCAAACAGAGTAGTGAGCACAGATTCAAAACCAGTTGGGGTAGCTCTGACCAGCTCCGAGGGATCTGTGGACCGCACTTGGAAACTCGGTTTGTGTTCGGAATTACAGTTCTTAGGTAGGAAGGTGTAGGAGTGCACTGGCCCTTCTCCTACCCTTTAGACATGGAGCACGCGCTAACGTCTTCATCCAGGAGTCTTCACAAGAAACCGTTCCCCTGCCCCAGCAAAAGGACATTCTTGGGGGTGAAGAATTCAAAGCCAAACAGAATGCTGCAGCTGGGCCACTCGATGCTCTGAGTTAGAGGAGAGCGACCTCGGCGCGCTCTGGCTGGGTCTTGGGGATGAACCCTTCAAAGCTAGATGTTTCACTGTCTATTCCTGCCCAGCCCTTCTGTGGTCCCAAGAGGTTGTGTGGCTGAGTTTTCCGGGTGAAGGAGGGGAGAAAGAAGGATTCTAGAGGGAACTTTCTTAAGTTAAATTGACCAGCTTTGGGGAGCCGAAGACCTTTTCCTTTCAGAAATGGAGGTGGGGCTGGAGGGTGGGATGGGAGGGACACAGAGGGGCCTCTGGCAGGAACGCCCTGGGCTGGACAAAGCTGCCACAACACGGGACACTGCCGGCTTCTGCTGGTGGCCTTGCCTGCTCTGAGCCCTCATCAGTCTCATTTGTGGCCAGCAGGGCCATCTCAGACTCCCACGGAGCCCAGTGCCCCCGACTGACCACCAAGGGGATTCTAGGCCAGACCCCCAGAGACAACTGATGCCCCGGACTCTGCCTCCAGTCTGTCAGTGCAGATTACAAAATGGGCAGGAGACTGTGAATTACTAACTGCAGCAATTTCTAAAGCATGTTCTTGCAAGTGCGGATTCTGTAAGTGTTTGGTGAGGGAAAGGACGTGAAGAACATTCAACTCTGCGGGGCAGCTGGCCTGCCTGTCTGCACTCTGGAAAATGAACCTCACGGGTTACAGCTGCACAGGATGGGAGTCCATGGTGGGCACTGCGCAAGAGGGCTCCACAGCGTGTCTAACCAGGGAGCTCATTTGCAGAGCAGCCCGAAGGGCTCATAAGAAGCTCACTTAGGGAAATGCTGCATTAATACAAGTGCCTCTCTTGAAATGAGGACATAAAACTCTTAACTGGGCTCAGAGGGCAGATTTGATATGTTAGTAGAAAGACTGAGGCTGTTTATGGTTGCTGTTTTCTCTTTATCGCTGCGATGAAACTTGGGTAAATTCTTATAATATTACTAACCACATGAACATAGACTTCCCAGTCTCTAGGCAGAGTCAATTTGAAGTGTTCTTTGCCACTTGAAATACGGTTCACTCAGTGGGATTTAATTTTTTACACCATTTATTTTTTTCCTTTGTTTCTTTTTTGAAATTAATTTTATTGGTTATACCTTTCTAAAAAAGTTCCCATCGCAACATTTGCAAATGGGAAAAATGAAAATCTTTCGTCAGATTGTTTAGATTTTTGATTTAGAAAACATGGCTAAAAATATAATGAAGCATATTATATAAAGAGATGTGTCTGCTCATAACATTTGTGAGAAAATACACACAAACCAACTCTGAATTTTAACAAAACATGTTTGATTCTTATTTATGCAATAATGTCTAAACACAGGCTACTATTTTGTATTTGGAAAAAAGGATCATCTGGTACATATTCTGCATCTTGCCTTTTAAATTAATATTTTGCAGTAAATAAAAAAAAATGAAACAGACCTAGTCAGAGGTATCCTTAGGAATGGGAAGAAAGGGTGTTGATTTTTCTATAATGTTTTATTTTAAAAATAAGTGAACCAAAATTAATATGGAAAATGTAAACAAGGGTATCTTGTATTTTTTTCGGTAAAAAGTTATTTTTATATACATTTCCTGCATTTCATTATTAAAAATAAAATAAAGGGATCTATGAGACACTCTAAATTCTGATCTACTAGCTTTGGCTGGCTATGTCTCATCTACCTGATTAGCTCCACTCACATGGTCAGAGACACACAACATTTATTTCAAAGCTGTGGCTTTGTCAGTTTTTTAAGCTGACCTAATAACATCTACAAATGACTTAATCCATGCTTATTGAATAAATTCATCATCTCGCAGTCCTTTGGCTGAGATTAGCACTTATCATAACTTTATCTTCATTCGTCTTACCGGGATTTCCTCTAAGAGAGTCTCAACTTTCTATTTAAATTTTTTGTGCTAAATGAGATTAGCAACCCACAGCAGGGTCAATTGCTGTTTTCTTCCTCTTAAAAAGAGTAACTGGAATTTATTAAATGCCTCCGACATATCGGGCACCACGCGAAGAGCTTTTCCTATTATCATGTTTAACTCCGCCACAAATGTATGTGAGAAGCGACAGCATTTCCCTTCCGCTGACGAGACTACAGAGGCCCAGAGAAGTCGCATACTGCATGTCAGCTTTTGTGTTCCGGTCAGACCCCAGCCTCTTAGCTACCCTGCTGCCATGTGGAGATGTTACTTAGCTGATCGATACAACCAGGGGCGATACCTGTGTGTGGCCTCTTCCGCCAGTCTAGGGAATGTGTTTTCGGCACACTTGAAACTGATGAGTGGGACGCTGGCGCTGTTCACCTGCCAGGCTGGAGACATTCCCGCCTGTGTCCCTCGTCTGCAGCCTGGAGCTCTGAGTACAGGCGGGTCACCGCGGCTGCTTCTGTGCCGTGGGCACATCCTCCTCCACACCACAATGTGTGGTCCACCACTAGCAGCGGTGGCTTCTTTCTCTCTACTGTGGCCTGGTCCTCATCTTAGGAGGCAGCTTCTATCCCACACGGCTGCAGTAAATCCTTGTCTCATGAAATCAGCTCTGCTTGGTCGCCATTTAGTCATATAATAGTTTGTCTAGTGTCAAATAACTTGTGTGGGTTCAGTCTCTTTACTTCTTTTTTCTTTTTATATATTAAAAAAGTAATAGTGTTTAGTTGCCTTTTTACCTTTTGGTACTGAGGACTGAACTCATGGCCTTCACGCTGAGCTACACCCCCAGGTCTTTTTTATTTTGAGACATGGTCTTGCTAAGTCACTAAATGGTCCAGGCTGGGCTCAAACTTGCAACCCTCCTGCCTCAGCCTCCTGGAGTGTTGCAAGTGCAGACCACCATACCCAATTTTCATCATTTTTTTGTTTTTACTTGACTGGTTCTTTAAAGACCAAGCGGTGGGCAGTTGTTGACTTTACTTGCTACCACTTATGAAAACATCACAGTGGCCAAGGACTTAATTTCATCAGGAAACATTCTGAGCTTCCGTTAAAATGTAAAATGCTTTCCTTAACCCCAGGATAAGATAAAATTTCATTTGCTTTTACTTTTCTGTAATAACGCCAATAAGGAGAGATTGCCAGGGGCACCGGGGAAGCCAATTCTACAGCTGAACAAATCAATGGTAAATCTACTTGCCAAAACTCAAACATACTGAATGAGCATTAGACACACACACACACACACACACACACACACACACACGCGCACTCGCCCCTCCCACTGAACTATCAGATAAGGATGAGATTTCCCTAAAATAACTCTGATATCCTACTACCATGCCCGTCACACTCAGATCCCTCACACACACCTTCTGCACAGGTGTGTATGAAGATATGGGCTGAACACACGTTGTTGCAATGAACAGCACCACTGTCTGTCCAACCCCACTCTGAGCACCTCAGTCCCAGGGGCTTGTGTCATTATTACCCCCATTTCACAGATGGAGCCATCGAGGCACAGAAAGGCCAAGGACACTGCCCAAGGTGTCACAGCTAGGGAATGGCAGATCTGACTCCAAAACACTTCCTCTTCACCTGTGCACTATGGGGCCTCTTTCTACATGCTGAAACCAAATATAGGTTTCCAGAAAATGCTAGACCAAACTTTAAACAATGCCGATGACGATGACAGTGGTGACAGCAAACCATTGATGGACTCTTTACCCGCGTACTCAGATACTGCGGTAGGCTTTTATTTTTAACGCATTATTTCATTTCGTCGTCACAGCCTAGGGGCTGAGATTCTTAATATCCTTGTATTAAGGTCAGGAAAACTGAGGCTCAGAGGGCTCAAGTAATTTGCTCAGGTTATGGAGCTAGTATCGGCCCATCTGGGATTCTGGGTCCACAGCTCTGGCTTACTCCCTTGACAACCTTTCACAATCGCCTGCGTCCCCAATCCAGTATGTGAAAAGCCACTAGTGTGTCTCACCAGCACCATAGCCAAGATCAATTTTGCGGCCAATGATTACCAGGAGAATATATGCTACATTCCCATCTCAGAATGAAGATGGACATGATACGATTTTAAAATACCTCAGTGTCTCTGGGTGAGACATGGGCCTTCTGACTTTAGAATGTAGTTATTTCTGTTAAAATTAACAATTCTACTTGGAGGCTGAGGCAGGAGGATGGCAAGCTTGAGCCTTCCTTGGCAACTTAGTGACTTAGCAAAACGCTGTCTTGAAGTAAAAAATTTGCAACGGGCTGCGGATGTAGCTCCATGCAAAGTTTCAATCTGAGCACCAACAACAAAATAAAATAAAATGAAACAAAACAACGGCAAAACTTTATTAAATAGTGTCTGTCTTTTGAATTAATACCATGTGAATGGGTGGTGTTAGAAAGGTATAATAATGATTAAAGTTTTCCCGAATATTTGCTCATCATTACTGGTTGGAAAAAAAGAAAGGGAACAGAAAGAAAAGTATCTTTCAATATACTGAGATTTCCTATTAGTTTACATTTACTGGAATCCAGTTAATGGAAACAAAGTCAGATTCAAGACAAGGATACAGAAGAGAGTCCCATGCGGTAGGATTTCTTCCTGCTGATTGCTGAAGGCCGAGAGGCTGAAGGAAGATTCTCGAATGCCTCTCCACCCCCCTTGTGGGAGGACAACCCAGCACCTGCCCCGCGGGCGTGCGATGGCTTCACACGGGTCCATCTGAACTTTCAGGATGGGGTTGAGGTCAAAGGCAGGGCTCTGACCCACTCAAGAAATCCTGTCTTTTGTTTCTAGGTCCCCCCCCCCTGCCCAGAAAAGACCCTTAGCAAGAGGGGACTGAAGATCAGGTGCAACCCCCTCTCCATACCTTCTCTGCAGACCTAACCTCACCCATAAGCACAACTGCCAGTGACATGTGCGTCTCAGACTTCCCAGAGCTCTCAGTGACATTACCCCTGGAGAACTTTCAAATGTAAAGAGCAGTTGCTGTCAAGAACTCCAATAAAATAATTTCTAAATATAGTAAGAATTTTCTCTGTGTAGCTTTTCTGGGAAAATTCTGTTGAGTTTTTTTTTTTTAAGAAAATAAAAATGGGCTGGGTGTAGTTATCCTAGTTCACTTTTTTTTTTTTCCTTTTTGTGGTACCAGAGATTGAAACCAGGGTCTTCACACTGAACCACATCCTCAGCCCTTTTATTATTTTTTGTTTTGAGACAGGGCCTCACCAAGTCACTAGGTTGTCCAGGTTGGGCTTGAACTTGTGATCCTCCTGCCTCAGCCTCTCAGAGTGTTAGTCACATGGTATTTTGGGCAAGACTAATTATGTTAAACTGCTTTCAATATATTCTTACCTTTTAGATCACATTAACACAAACCAGAGGAACACACACACACACACACACACACACACACACACACACACAATTTTTCTCCTAGCTTTATCTTTTTGGTGGTGTCTACCACCACCTCCAAAGATTAAAACAAACAAAGAAACAAAACCCACAATGGTTTGTGAATGTGGTTAATTCGTCCATTAGAAATGTACTTTAATTCTTGTCTGCTTTCAGTACTAGGGGGTGTGACATCGTTGGAGATGTGTTGAAGCTCGTATAAGACCTCTTGAATAGGCATTACTGATGACTCTGTGAATGTAATTCTTTTCCACTTTAGAAGACTTGTGTACCATACCAAATAAACTACCATAACACAGCTTCTGAAATAAAAATTTAAAGTGAAATTAGCAATCAATCTTCTACCTGGAAGATCGTTTTCTCAGGGATACCAGTGAGCTGAGAGAGCTGTCGCTGGGACTAGAGGCTGGCAAAAGTTGTGACTATAACCCTTGAGAATTTATAACTGGCTACGTGACCAGCCATCAGAAGAATAAATTCCAAATAATTCCCTCTAGACAAGAAAGCATTTTCTCCATTACAAATACTCAGGTGGTGGGGCATAGCTGTGCATTTTACTTAGAAGTTGGAACAGAAAAGCCAAAAGGAAATTCTCACCAGTGGATGTGTTTTCCATCTTGAACTCTTAAATTCACAGTAGGTGTGGTGGCACATACCTGTAATTCCATCAGTCCAGGAGGCTGAGGCAAGAGGATTGCAAATCCAAGCCCTGCCTGGACAACACAGTGACTTACTGAGACCTTGTTTTAGAAAAAAAGTTAAAGATAGGGCTGGGGATGTAGCGCATGTGAAGGCCTGGATTCAATCCTCAGTACCAGAAAAAAAAAAAAGTTTACATCTCAGGGGCCATCCATCTGGCAGCGGAGAAGCAATGTGTTCTATTCTGGACACAACTCCAGGAAGCAGCTGCCCGGCACTGACCTGATGCAGGTATGAGTTATATGTATTTAAACCAACTTTTCCTCCACCCAACCCCCATCCCTCCAGAAATCTTAATAGGCTTTTGAGAGGCCACGTAGAGCCAGCTGCATAAAATGATCCTCTGATGAAAAGGGATTGGAACAAGGGTTAAAGCAGGCACTGAAAGGTTACTGTAGAGGGCACAGTGTCCACACAACCCTCCTTTAATATGTGTGGTGTGCACCTGTGATAAGATGATTCATTGCACGGGGCCTCTCTCTGACAAGTGCCATCGTTCAGCCCTGGGGCTTCCGATTGGGACAACCCCGCACCCGCCCAGGAAATAGAACAAGGTCAGCTTTTTCCTTCCCTGGGACATAGACAGAGACAGTTTAGCTTATAATGCATCTTTGTTTACTCTTTATGTAAAATAAAAACGGGGTCGAAGACATTACAATTCCTGCTCGCCCCAGAGCAGGCCAGGCAGAGAGTTTGTAAAAAATAAATAACTCTGGGAGGGGAAATCTGAGAGGATGCAAGCTGGCTCTCAGTTTCAGGGTCACAAACAACTACAATGGAGAAGCCGGAGCCCTGGCCACCCCGCCAGGCCTCTGATTGGAGGCACCTCTGACATCATCAGATTCACTCCTGTTCGCTCTGCGTGTCACTTTCGGGTTTATTGGACCATCTGAGGCTCTCTCAGAGCGTCATCTTGGGACACACGACGTGGGCGCATTAGCAGCGTAAGGCCACGATTGCTTTCTCACGACACGGGGGCAACTACTGGGCCTTGGAGACTAAAGAAAATCTACAGGCATGCGAGCGACTCCTGGCTTCGCTGAGAACTGCCAGGAGCTGCGGGTGACGTGGAGATTGGCTTCCTTCCGACTTCCTTTTCCTTGGTAGCTTTAACGGGGCTTCTTCAGCCCCTTCCCACACTTTTCAAGTTGCCTTTATGGAGACTCCCTTAGACATCTTACAGCAACCAGGAAAGGAAGCTTACCAGTTTCCCCGGCATATCCAAGTATTTTTTTTAAGTGAAAAATTCAAAGCAAAACTGAAATTTCATTTCCAAAGATTTAACTTTTTTGTTGGTTTGGTTCAAAGAATGCCCCGGTAATGAAAAGTAACTTCTTCAACAAAAGTCGAAAGTCATTGCATAAATAAGTGAAATAAAAATAAACAAAAAAAAAAATCTGTCTTTGACATTCTCAGGGAAGGAAAGAAAAATCTTGCTCCTAAAATAGAGAAACACTTCCCAACTCTTCTTCTATTCTTGACACTGCTAGTAAACATTATTTATTTGCCTCGCGTAGATGCGGTTACATATCACTGTCATGCAAAAGAAATTCATTTCCTTTCCGAGTTCAATCTGCCATAAAAATTCGCTGTTGTCCCCATCTCCCACTCACCTGTCCTTGTGCATTAGTAACTAGTTGACCCGTGACCCCCTGAAGGCTGGAGAGGGCATTGCCAAAGGCCTGTGAGCTTGCTAGGGAGCCCATGGCTGCAGCCGCTGCGGCCTGACTTGCTAGAGGATTATTAACCAGCTGCAAAGAAAGAAAAGATCAGGGTGAAAACCACCTAGAGACACAGGCAAAGCACGTGGACAACATTCATTTGGGCTGTGGTTCTCGGCCCGATTTACTCACGCAGAGGGCCCGGAGCCCACTGGCCAGGCCTGGGGAAGAACCTTCCAAAGCCACGGTGTCTGGGGAAGGCAGAAACAAAGCTGGAAGGAAAACCTTCTTGAGCAGCAGGGGGCTGCTGCGTGGACCTGGGGTTCGGGTGCACTCGGGGGAGTGAATTTGAACTTGAGGAGCGAGGTGGGCTATGTGCTAGGATCTCCCAAGTCGGAGACAGTATTTCAGAGAAGTTCCCGGATTTTGTCTCCTAGACTAAATAAAACTCAAAGAAATGTCTGCTGTCCTCGAAATAATCATGGGATGGAGGAAAGGAATAGATTTTTTAAGGATTTTTTTGTTTGTGGTGAATATATCATTTCCATTTGTGAATTGCAGTTTCTTTTAGGGTCACTGGGCAAAGCAGGTGCCCAGTTTTCTTCCCCTGAAGGATGAAACAAAAGTCAGCAGAAATGGAAATAAATCTGTGTTCCCAACGGACAGTCTAATTTGGGGACTTTTGGGGGCTCACTCTGTCCGTGGGCTTCAAGAGCAATGAGAAAAACCCTTTGGTGAATGGTCAGGTTGACATCTGCTTGCTATTTTAGCTCGCAGATGGCCTTCCTCTGGCCTCTTTGCTGGGACAAGAGCGACACACAGAAGTAGGAAAGGGGGGAGCGAGACCAGCGCAGGAGGAGGTTATGGCTGCCAAAATCTGTTTTTCCATGGAGACCAATTCAATATTCTTTATCCTGCCAATTTTCCACGCCACAGGTTCCCAGGCTTTCTGACCACGAGGCACAAGTGTGGCTTGAACTGAAATCTGCATTTAGGTTAATGACTAGATATAAATTCAAGAAACATTTAAACTAGTTTCACAGTATTGGTTTTGATACATGAATTTCATTTGTATTTATTCCGGGGTGTTATTTTTTCTCCGTATAGTTTCTCTCAAGTACAACAATTGTGTATGATAATGCATTTCCCATCACTGGTTCCCACATCCATGAAATTCCTGCATTTTAGCAGAAACCTGCCAACACTAACACTTGGTAGAAGAAAACTAATGCCGTATTTAACTCAAATCCTAGAAGCACTTCTAAAAAGGCCTCTTTTTTTTTTTTTATATTTTACTTTCTTTCATTCTGTCTCTCTCTTTTTCCCTTTCCTTTTCTTCCCTCTTTCTTTCTTTCCCTCAAAACATGTTTTATGACTTAATTCCTCTGGAAATTTACCTGTAGTTTCCATCATTATATGAGGGAGAAAATAGTAAATATTAGAGGAAATAAAAAAATAAGAACTTAGTAAGTTTTTTTTATTAATGATATCCTTACCTTATTAGTTTACAACCAAGTCTCAGATTTTGTTTGCAACCAAAACTCAGATAGCCAGTTCTATGGTAGTCTTGTTGATCCAGCACATTGTTTTAGAGATGAAAACTCATTTTAAGCTCGCTACTTTATATCTTTTGCCTTTATTTCTCCCCTCAAAAAACAATGATGATTTTCTTTTTAAGGAAAAAAATTCTCATTCTTTGGCCTAAAGAAAAATCCTGTCATATCCCACATCACCATCATAGGACTTAAAATTCACATTGGCCTCAATCTTGGTTTTTGGAGTGTGCATTGAGAGTATACATGAGGTGAGTGATGGTATGTGTCAAGAGAAGGCGCTTCTTGTTTTTAGCTCAACCACATACAGTGAGAAGAGTTAACCGTGTTTTTCTTTCACTTGCACAGTGAGAAGGCCTTTTGGGGACACCTGTGCCTAATTGCCAGCACAGACATCATTCTCAGGCCATCTGTCAACTGCTATGTTTAAATTTCTTTTATACAACACATGTTGATGATACTGCAATTCCTGAGTTTCAGGGAGATCTCAAAGTAAGCCTCTCAATCATCAAAGAAAGGTGAAATTATGCACAATTTAGTTTTGGGGTTGAATAGGCATTTTTTCCCCCAGGAATCCTGTGTGAAAAAATTTAAATTCATACAACTGAAGAGGACAGTCAGTTATTTCTATTTAGTGAAGAGAAAATATTTTTAGGAACTGTGAGATATTCCCATGCAGGAAATTATGGAGTTACTCTCTGGATGTGAAACAACAGTAGAGAGGGAGAATTCCTTATGTTTAGGACGCAGTGTGGCGTTCAGTGATAGTTCCAGGCATCCGCCACAAAATTAGGAAGTGCATCAAGGATAAATAACCATCCTGCATACAAAGCAAGGAGCTACTTACAAACGGGCTTCTGAGTCTTGGTGTTTGGGGCTGGTAACGAGTATGCTCGAATCGCCTCGGAAAGTTGCAACTACAAAAATACAGATTTTGTTTATCTGTAGTGTTTATTTCCTCTGTATTCTGGTCCTGGCTAGAAATCTAATTTGTTCTTTTTTCTGCTGTCTTTCACTCCCAATGGAGCATGGGCCAACGTGGGTGACTCTCCTACTTCCTCTTTGGCTTCTGGTGGGTCTCTGTGGAACATACCTGGGCTCTGGGAAGATGCCCAGCCGGCTGCTGGCTCTGCAGCTAGAACTGCAGGCGCCAGAGTGTGTGGTGCGTACAAGTCCATCGTACCTGACAGCATTCTGGGCGTACCATGGGTGGTCCTGATGGGTGCAGCTTCATAAACACCTTTTGGTTCTTCTGTCGGTGACAGCCAGGGAGAGGATGTAATGTCATTAAGATAAGTGGCAGAGAGTAGGGGAGGAGATGGTCAGGAAACCTTAAGTGCCTTCCTCATCACCTCAGGTCACGCCACTCTGTATTGTCCCCAGTCATGCCACATCAGCCGTGCTCCTTTCACCGCTTCTCCTTGACTGGGGACTCAGGCTAGATTTGGACAGCAGCAGGCCCACACACAATAAATGCATATAATGAGCATGTTGATATTCCTGGCCCAGCTGGCTACTTTGGAGCTGCTGCTGCGTTTATGGCTTCAGATCTTTCCTAGCCAATGCTCCTACGCAGCAAAGAACGGCCTGCATGAGACCTGACTGTGCTACACGGTCACGTTCCTGACAGATCAGCTCGAGAGACGCACAGAATTCTGGCGCATGCTTGTTTATTATAAATGTGGATGTTCTCAGAGCAAACATTTGCAGAAGGTGAAAGTTCTTATGTTACATCCAAATGGAGTCTGGGCTTGAATATATCAGGCTATAATTCGGGAATTCACAACTAGTCTAAAAATCCACTCACAGAGGGGCTGATTTCTTAGGATATTTTTCTCTTCTCTAGAATTTTACAGACCAAAAAAAAAAGGAAAAAATTATATGTATATATTTATATTTTGCAGTGCAGGGGATCAAACCCAGGGCCCTACAAATGCTAGGGAAGTGTTCTGCTGCTGAGCTACATCCCCAGCCTACCAAATAATTTTTAAACACAGCTTTGCACCTTCAAAGTAGGTCTTCAGACCTCTCCTTCCTGCCCATCTGTAATGCAGCTGTGGAAATCACTCTGAAGTCAGACTGCCTTGGTTTGTGACTCTGAGTAAACACATCTCATTTTCTTTCACATCTCATTTTCTTGTGGGTAAAAATAAGTGTAAAAATAATACCACGCACAGGGCTCTGATGAGAATTCAATGAGATAACACAGGCAGAAGTCTGAGAACAGTACCTAGCATCGATCATGTTCTTAATAAATGCTAGCTGACATCTTCACAGCTCATACTACACGTGAGGATTTTTAACTAATCAGTTTGTCAGAATTAGAACTCACCTCCATAAACATCTTACTTTGGAAATAACGTAAGCAAACATAATTGTTCTCTATTTTTTTCTAGCAGTTTACTTTTTGAAAAAAAGGCAGCTTGCAGAAAGTTATTAGCCAATTAACATGGTCATCAGATAAGGTGAGTTTCATGATTTAAAATACAAATGTGTGTCTAAAAGTATTTTAGAGCAGAGGGTGTCTAGAAGAAAAAGTATTTTAAACACTGCTCACCTGCCTTTCTTGGCCTTTCCTATTTTAATGAGATTTGCTCGCTTATAGGGAAAGGAGCATTTTGAGTCTGAAGCTGGGTTTTTCTTTTAGGGGGCTGGAGTAGGACGACAGACTAGTAAGCTCCTACATTACCTTCTTTACGGTATATTATCCTCGAACTTAGTTTACAACATTTTTAAGGTTCTGATAAGGACATTCATTTTGGAATTTAATTCCTGCTTCATACTAAAATATTGTGACACATCTATCTCATGGTTACTGATTTGACAGTGAGGATGTGCAAGAAAAAGATTCTCAAAAAAAAATTTTCCTGACTGCACTGCAAAAGAAACCAACCAACAGAGTGAAGAGACAGCTTACAGAATGGGAAAAAATTTTGCAGGCTATATCTCAGACACAGAACAAATATCTAGAATATATGAAGAACTCAAAAAATTACACCCCCAAAATAAAAGACCCAAGCAAAAAATGAGCAGGTGAAATGAAGTATAAATGGCCAGTAAATACATGAAGAAATGCTCGACATTCCTGGCTATTAACAATCCCAGAAAGAAGGGCTATCATCAAGAAATCAAATAGTAAGGGCAAACTCTGGCAAGGCGGGGGTGGGGGATGGGGCAGGGGCTGCTACACTGCTGGCGGGAATATCAACTAGTATAACCAGTTTGATTCCACGAAAAAAATGGAAACTAGAAATTCCATTTAACCCAGCCATTCTCCCTCTAGGTATCTTCCCACAAGAGTTAAAGACATCATATTACAGTGATCCATGCGTACCCATGTTTATAGCAGTGCAATTCATAACAGCTAAATCTTGGAAGGGGCTTATATGTCCATCAACAAATGAATGGATAAAGAAAATGTGGTATTTACACACAGTGGAGTACTGCTTTTCTATAAAGAAAGATAAACTTGAGAAATTTGTAGGAAAATAGATGCATCTTGAGACCATAATGTTAAGTGAAGTAAACTGGACATACACACTTAAATATTACATGGTTTCTCTCACATGAGAAACCCAAATTATAAAAAAAGAGCAAAATAAAAGATAATAGGAAGTAGAGAGACAGATTTGTCTCAAAGGGGAGAGGGATCAAGCAATGGAAGGAGGTGGGGAAGAGGGGAAAGAAAGGGGATTGAAAGGGGAATTAAGATGCAATTTGTAGGCACATGTACCAGTTTGCTACAAGGAATGGAAACATTATGTACTATAAACATGTACTGAAAAAATTTCCCCTTAAGATTTGTAACGGTTTACTTCTATCAACAGGGATAGCTGGATGCTTGTCTCATATTGAGAATAAACCCAGGTTTCCAAATCTACATGCTTTGCGAGCTCCTTGTGACCTCCTCGCTGTCCTACTAAACGGTGACAAGAAGAGAATCGTCCCCCAGCCTCTCCCACAGGCAGCTTTTGATGACATCCTGTGGATGACAGCATAGAGCCATTCCCAGGGATGGTGCCACAGTCCGATGAAGAGGACTTTTCTCCAACTCTTGCCCCATAGTCCTTCTCTGAGAGACTCACATTCTGCATTCTGGTAAAGCATGCAAGTTTCTTTTATCTGAACATTAGTAGCCATAATACTTTTCAAGAATGTGTTGATTACATTTTTCAAGTATTATACATTTACAAAAATATGGCAGCACTGTGAAGCAATTTAGCTCCGATATTCCTGCTTACGCCTTTATTCCAAGTGGGCCTTATGAATGTAGTAGACTCACATTTTTCTTTGGCGTATAATTGCCCATGATCCATAGTTCTATCATTCTCCTCATGAGCTATGCGGATCTTATGGAGTATGGATTTTGCAGCTGCTCTTTTTGCTACTAACTTTTCCATTTAGAACACAGGAATGTGGCGCTGGTTGTTTTTAAATGAAGATATTCAGAAACGCATTTATCACAACATCCTGCCCATTTAAGGGCCAAAATGATGCACAGCGGCAAAGGCAGCACTTGGAGTCGTTTACACACATCAGGCCCTTGACTTTTCCCATACTCACACGTGTGAGAAAAACTCTCCTTTAACAGAATCAGCACTTCCACATCTTACCCTCAAGTCTTGTTTTGCAAGGTCAAGGGAATTCCAGCAGACCAAACTGGGTGGGTGCCGTGTTCCTCTCAATGATGTACTGAGCGTACATTTTGTCCTACTAAACTTTCTCCCAGGCTCTCTTGATGATCATTGTGTATAAACCCTTATCCCAGTCTGAATCCAGTTTTGAGAGCTTCGAGGCCGAGCCGGGCTTTGCTCTGTGCCATCTGCCCTCACGTGCTGCAGAGAGGCCGGCGTGCTAGAGGGCGACCAGCCAGTGTTCTGCCAACCCCTGACGTCTCCACGGGTGCGAGCTCTCAGGCGTGGCGTGCTTGGGATTTGCAATGATGGCTGTGAGGCCCTGCAACGGCCTAAAATAGTTCGATCCATCCACGTAAAACCACATAGATTTTTAATAGGATCAGAAATAATTCTGTTTTATTTTTATAGGAAAACTGTGAGTATAGCAACATAATTCTTGCTCCAGTACACAGACATACTGGCTACGGGGCATTTTTAAGTAACTTACTGTTTTTGTGGGGTTCCCCAGAAGCAGGGGAAGGAATACAACCCTGATTCTGTAGAGGACTGTGCTGTGTGAGTGGGCCCCAGAGTTGTCCCACCTCAACTGACCCTCCAAACCCAGCAGCCACTGGTTCACATCCTGGGGGTGCAGACGAAGGTGGCCAATCCACAGTCACGGAGGGCCCCTTGCTCTTGCTGGGAAACGGATCCTGGACGCTGGGCGTGTGGCACATGCCTGTAATCCCAGTGCTCTGGGAGGCTGAGGCAGGAGGGTTGCAAGTTCCACCCAGCCTGGGCAGATTAGTAACAGCCTGTGCCAAATTTTATAAAAGGGGTGGGGAGCTGGCCTTGTAGCTCAGAGTGAAGGCCCTGAGTACAGACAAATGAACACTCAGCAATGGTGGTGTTCAAAGATGAAGACTTAGCTCCCTAGAAACTACCTCCATGGAACTCTCTGGGGACAGGGCTGCAATGGAGGACTTAATCTCTCAGCTGGAGATTATAAGCGTGTGTCTCAGAATGACATTTTGTACCACAGTAAAGATGCACAACCACTTTTACAGCAACACAGTTTGTAATCGCTAAATCTTGGAAACAACCCAAATGCCCAGCAACTGATGAATGGATAAGAAGATGTGTTTTTTTTTTTAATACAATGGAGCACTACTTTGCCATAAAAAGGATAAACTTGAAACATGAATAGGTAAATGGATGCACCTTGAGAACATACTCTTAAATGAAATAAATCAGACACACATGAGTACATATCACATTGTTTCTCTGGTATGAGAAACCACAAATGTAAATAAGGACAAAATGTATAATAGATGTTATGAAAAAGAAAGAAAATAGTCAAATGGGAAGGATAATTAGGGAGGGAGGAAGGGGAAAGGAAGGAAGGGAAAAAGAAAAGAAGAGGAAAAATGGAATAATGTACATAAAGCTGTTGTAAATAAGGAGGGGAGGAGGAGTTGAAGGGAGGGGTGAGGAAGGGGAAAAAACCAAGCTATATCATGTACGGGTACAAATTAACTATGATGAATGTGATTGTTATGTATATCTAAAATGTACCAATAAATCTTCTTGGTTCAAAAGAAGAAAAAAAGATAATGGGGCTGAAAAATTCCTATCACCTAGTGATGTCATAGCTGTCACAGCATCATAGTACAATGTACTACCCATATGTTTGTGTTGATACTGGGGGAAACAAACCTACCAGCCATGTGAAAGTGCAGTGTATTTAATTATGTAAAAGATACAATAGTTGGTTATGATAATAAATGGGTAAGTACTCATTTCTGTATTTGTTATACTTTGTAGTTATAATGTAGCCCTTATATTTTTTAAAAAGTTTACTGTAAAGCAGTATGCTGTGCTACGTGGGCTGCAGCCTCATCCCCACCATGTTTACTGCATCTCTTGATTGTATCAGGTGGTCACACCCTAGCACTGTGGGAGGCTGAGGCAGGAGGATTGCCAAGTTTGAGCTTGGCCTGGACAACCTAGTGACTTAACAAGACCCTGTCTCAGAATTAAAAAAACAATAAAGCAAAAGGACCGGGATGTAGTTCAGTGCAAAGGCCCTGGCTTCAATCCCCAGTACTGAAAAAGAAAGAAGAAAAAGAAAAAGAAAAAAGGTCAGGGTCAGTGACTGACCTAGACCATCTGGGTCTGCAGAGGTCCCTCCGATAATGTTCTCACGACGGGCTTACCGAGTGACACATCTCTGAGGGTCGCTCCCCGTCAGCAAGCATCGCACGGCTGCACTAGGGAGCTGCAGGGTAAGCAGGCAGTCGAGGAGGCCGCGCGTTCCATGTCCCTGGGGCGCGGCGGGGGAGAGCTGGGCTCTGCGCCTGCGCCCTCCGGCTCAGCCTGGTGGGCTGGAACAAAGCCTGTGCAGGAGGCTGCATGGGCCGGGATGAAGGGTCGCTCTCCCCAGCTAAGGACGGACTCCATGTGGCCCTGAGCATGAGCAGCGCCGCCTGGCGGCCAGGTGACAGTGTGACATCGGCTAAGGAGTGGACATTCTCTCGCCTCACTGTGACGGGACTTCAGGGGCTCTCGGGGTTGTGGGCATTTAGATGCTTCATGCACCCGGAGGTCAGAGGGTGCAGAGTCAAGAGTGACGCTCCTCTGAGGTGGCTTTGAAAAGCCCAGCGAAAGGGGGCTGTCCCTGAGCCCGCACGGACACCTGTGCGAGTCCTAGGAGTTCACCGGAGAGAGAGAGGCAGAAGGGATAATTGAGATCAGCGCCTACAGAGCTCACAGATGCGAGATGGAGAGGAAGGAAATAAACAAGTCTTGCTGACCCACTGTGATCTGGTGGCAGGCTATCAGGCAGCTCTCCAAAGAGATGCATTTCTTTTTTAGTTTTAAATTTACTGACAAAATAGTCAAGCCCAGAGTTGAGGGGAAAAAACTAGCTTTCAAGTTAACCCAATACACTTATTTGATTCTGAAGTAGAGAGGTTGGCATAATGGAAGCATGCCAACTCTAAATCAGATTTTATCGAAGTTATATGTAGACAAATACTGTGTTACTACAAGCCTACACATCTCATTTCCTTTTCTGTCTAGTCCTCCATTTAATAACCGAGAAACCCATCTTTTTATGGAGTTTCATGCTATTTTCTTACTTACATACAACACTGCTACTCTAACCAATTGCCTATTGTCATGGCACATTAGTTAGGTGAATTTGTTGATATTTCAAAATTACTCTTTCTGTATTTTTTATTTGATCATCCAGTTTAAACAAGTGATTGGGAGCACTCCTGTGATGAAAGAAAAAATGCAATCCTTTTTTTCTTCTTTTTAAGAAATAAATTGTTGCCATGGTACAGCAGTTAGTGTTATTCCAGTTCCTAGCTATGGAAAAGCACAATATACTCTTTACTTGCCCATGTCTAATTTACTTAAGTCACTTCCCAACACTTGTTGAGTCCCTACAAGGGAAAATAGGTGCTACGGAGAGCAGAAGGAAGACAGGAAAGGGTGAAGGACTCAGAGAAATCCAAGGCACAGCTTTCGGACAATCTGGCTCATCAGATGTCCCCTGGTAACCATGTGCAGGCTCTGTGCTAGGCCCCGGGCATGCAGAGGCAAACACCACAGGACATCTTTCCTGCAGGGACCTCCGATCTCCCCAGCCTTGCTAGTCAGTCGTAAGAAAGGGCAAAGGGAGCCCACACCAGGGACCTTCCCCAGGCCTTGTGGAAATGGAGGATATCCTGGGGCTGACTTCTTTGGAACTGAGTCTTAAAGGGTGGCTAGAAGTTTGTTATGGTTCCGATCTAGAATGTTCCCCTGAAAGTCTTGTTTTTCAGAGGTGGGGTTTTTGGAAGGTGACTGGATCACAGAGGTGCTGTGGATTAATCCATGGCTGACTATGTTTTTTGGAGGTAGGGCTTGGTTGTAAGGGGTGGGTCACTGGGGCCGTGGCCTGGAAGAGGGTATTCTTCGTCCCCAGCGCCTTCCTTCTTTCTCTGCTTCCTGGCCACCGTAAACTAAGCAGTTTTCCTTCACCATGCCCTTCTATCATGCCATTTCTGCCTTGGAGCCAGCATACTATGGACCGAGTCCCCTGAACTGTGAGCCAAATTAAACCTCCTCTCCTGTGGGTGTCAGGTATTGTGTCTCAGTGACAGAGAAGCTGAGTAATACACCATTGATTGGTGGGGAGGAGAGAAGAGGAGAGGAAAATGCTTCTCAACCACTGGAATTGCACAATCAATGACACGGGGTCAAGAAACAAGATTTTGTGTATTGCAGTCCCTTTATGGTGCTTTTGATATTTGGGAACATGAAGTGGAAAGAAGAAAACAAGATGGTAGGGTAAGGCATGTACTTCTGGAGGGAAGACTTGGTCAGTCATTGAAGGGCTTGTCCTGTTTTCCATAGGTAAGAGCAACAGAACCTGGTCAGATCTGAAGTTTGGAATGACTACTTTGGAGACTCAGTTGGTCTGGGCATGGGTGAGTCAGGCTGTAGGCAGAGGAGACTGGGAAGCAGTGAGGAGCAGTGACAGGGAGAGGGGTGGCCTGTATTAAAAGGAGGGGTGCTGCTTAGGTCAAGTTTGCACACAGAAGTACAGTTTACCTTATCATTCATTCATTCACTCATTCAGCAAACACTGAGGATTAAACTGTATGTCAGGTATGGTGGTGTGGTCTCTCCCCCAAAGTGCTTCTGGGACTGGGGGAGACAGGTATGCAGGTACATAATTAAGAGGCCCTGGATACAAGGCAGGGTAGAGGTTAGCTCAGGGAGCCATGCAAATATTGGGGAGCTGGCTGGCCCAGTCGAGGAAATAGTAGGGGTGTCAGAGAAGGGTGACTGAAGAATTAATAGGAGATAAATCCTGCATAAAGTACATATCATCTAGGCAGAGGGGAGAAGACAATTAGAGAAAAAGAAGGAATATGTAGAGAATTACGGGGTCATCGGGAAGTCCCCAGAGTGTCCAGAGCGGTTAGAAGAGAAGATGAACTAGGTAACGGCTGAGCTGTGTTCCGCAGGTAGAGAGAGAAGGCAGGAGACAGAGAGAGCACACACTGAGGGTGTGCGTGAGTTCACACAGTGTGGAGAGCCTCCCAGGGGCTCGCCCGTGAGCTGTTGCTATGTGAACACCTAAACATTCTGACCTTTTTGCAGTATTACAGAGGCGGCCTCGACAGCCCAGCAGCCTGGGCAATGACACTAACTGATAGTCATCAAGCCATCAAATACTTTCATTTATTTTATATGAAGGGAAATTCAAACTGCTGACTGCCAAAAAATGAACAATTAAGCTTGGAGTAATAAAAACAAACCCATCCGCTTTAAAAATACCGAATGTTTTCTGCTACAAAAATCACAGTGACAAATTATGAAGGGTCACCATCATATCCACAGCTGGATATGTGATTCTACAAATTATAATTTTAACAATTAATTAGAAGGGCTGTACTAGTTTATAATAAGACTCAGATCTCTGGGACTCTGCCCAGGATAGATGGAAGTCTTTCATTTACTTTGGGACTATATTACTCTTGAAAAAATAATTCTTCTCAGTACTGGTCTTTGCATTGAGCTACATCTTCAGCCCTTTTTCATTTTGTACTTGGAGACAGGGTCTTGCTAGGTTGCCCAGGCTAGGCTCAAACTGGTGATCTTCCTGCCTCAGCCTCACGGAGTGCTGAGATTACGGGTGTGTACCACCATGGCTGGCTGTATGTTTCCTATGGATTTTAGTTTTACCAGTGAAATTCAAGAAAGTTTTTATCAGTCTAACCAATTCAGTTTATCACTAAAAAACCATAAAAACCCAAATACATGCCTTTTGTTTCTTCTTCTTCAGTAATCACATTGGTTATTAAAATGTGCTTGTAACAAGTGTTATGCATAATATATTGGTTTTATCTACCCCTGGGCAAATGGAGAGCTTTGTTTAAGCTGTTACTGAATT
This sequence comes from Hystrix cristata, assembly GCA_004026905.1. Classification (NCBI taxonomy): domain Eukaryota; kingdom Metazoa; phylum Chordata; class Mammalia; order Rodentia; family Hystricidae; genus Hystrix; species Hystrix cristata. Next base: position 116,820 of record PVJO010000260.1, read on the forward strand.
TTATTATTATGCATAATGGCTTGCTTGCCTTATAAAATTTATTCAGTGAACAGCTGTTATATTCAGAGGATATGCTGCTCTTGCTACAAAACAATACTACATTTGGGCCATATACTTTTCCCCCAAGGACCAGTAGAAACCAACCCATTTGTTTTTGATCTGCCATTGAACCTTAGAATGTGTTTCCTGAGTTCATAATAAGGGTCTGATATACCATTTAGACAACAGAGAAGAAAACGCAATTTATGGCCATATCAAACTCTCTTATATGGGTTTCTGTATACAGCTCTGAGTTACCACCCACGAAGATTCCTTCCTTCGAAGAGTAAGGGAGAACCCAGGTGTGGTGACACATGTCTATAATCCCAGAATACTGGGAGGCTGAAACAGGAGAATCCAAAAAAGAGCGCAGCCTGGGTGGAAAATTTAGCAATTTAATGAGACTCTGTCTCAAAAAAAAAAAAAAAAATTAAAAAGGGTTGGGGACGTAGCTCAATGCAGAAGCCCTGGGTTTAATTCCTAGTAAACACACACACACACACACACGTTCACCTCAAGTGCCCAAAAGCAAACTATGCTATTAGGAAAAATGAACAGTGCAAATTACTAGAGAAAATACGACTCTGTAGAAGTCAGAAGATAAGTACATGAAAGAGAAAGCAAAAAACATGACTAGAATGCTCAAAGGTAAATAAAATCCTTCTGCGCTCACAAAATATATTGGTTATAGGTTGTTCTGAAAGCATTAAGCTAACAATAAGAACCACTACCTGTAGGAGCCGTAAGCCAAGAAAATATAAAAAGTTGTTGTATAGATCGTTTGGGAAGTTCCCATTAATAAAACTGAACATAGGTTAAAAAGCATCAGGCTTAACCTCACCAAGAGCAAAAGCAAACCTGTGTCTGAATTTTCCACATTTAGGGAGAAGAGAGCAGGTAGTCAGTGACTGAAGAAACCAATCTTTTCAATCAGCAGAGAGAACGGTGTTAAAAAAAATTTTTTTTGTGCCAATATTGGCCATTATTGACAAACGACTGTGCAATGACAGCACAAACTAGGTAAACAGGGGTGTGGCGGGAAGGTCAAACTGCTGGAGACCACAGTGCGGGGCTCTTTTCCACCTCGCCTGTCCCAGCCTCTGTGTCCTTGTGTGTATAATGAGAAGGCTGAACTACATTAGTGGTTCCTCAATGTGGTCCCTGATGGGCAGTGACACTACAGAGGTTTCAGGATCCCTGCTGAAACGCTGATGATCCACACTGAGATCCACCTATCAAGCACCCCTCCTGCTGCTCCAAGACTGGAGAGAGCAAGATTCCTGCCCTCCCTCTGGGCTCCGCAGGTCACTGGGCTGAAAGCCAGCTCCAAAAAAGCCTACCTCTTTTGGAGCATGCCTGGAAGAAAGGGCTTTCTCCCTCTGCAGCTCCCAAGTGTGCCTAGCACCAGCCACATCAGCATCTCTTGGGAACTGCGAGAGATGCAAGTTCTCAGTCTCTCTCCAAGACCTGCTGCGTCACAAACTCTGGGCGGGGTGAGGGAGGGGGAGGAGACTGAGTTTTCACAGCTCTACGGGAGAAGCTAGTTCAAAGTGAAGTCCAAGGATCCCCGAGTAGGTCACCTCCAAACTGCAAAGTACTATGGTTGTACTAGCCAGCTTTCCATTACCGTGGCCAAACACCAGAAATCATCATCTTTTATAGTTGAAAGGTTGATTTTTGCTCATGGTTTTGGAGGTTTCATTCATGGTCATGTGGCCCTGTTGCTTTGGGCCTGTAGCAGCACAGTCCATCAAAGCAAGAGTGCATGGTGGTAGAGGTGTTCACTCTCTGGCATACAGAATATGACAGGCTGGTGACCAAAGCATGGATGGGAGTGCTTCTGGAAGTCCTCTTCTGTGAGCGTCTTTACCAGGTGTGATAAAAAAATATGCTGAATGGGCTGCTGAATATTATCCACTGGAAAGGCAAGCACAGAAAAACATGATGGTGTGTCTTCATCCCCCTTATTCACTAGATCTGGCACCATAAAACTTCTGGTTCTTTCCTAATGTCAAAATGACCACGAAAAGTAAAAGTTCTGAATCAATTTCAGCACACTGAGGTACCCATGAAAGAGGACTTCCAGAACTGCTTCAGAAAGTGGCAAAATGATGGGACAAGAGTGCGCAAGGTGAGGGGGAGGATTTTGAGAAGGATTAGTAGCAATGTGCCTTTAATGTAATAATTCCTAAAAATTTGGACATACATTGTATTTACTCATTATACACTAAACACAATTTTCTAAATGTGCTTTAACAAATAGAAACAGGTGGATGGAAATAAGTATTTAACAAGTCAGAGGATTACAGCAAGTTTTTCGCACAAGTGGGGGGCTCACTGACTCCTGTACTGTGTTCCCACAGCCCTAGGTTAGCAGCAGTGGACCATGGGCACTTTGGGTTGACATCAAAACTAGAGGACTTTCCAACATCATCAAACCTTTCACAATGTTCTAGCACAGAGGACAACAGAATTTAAAACCTAGAATAGATTTTTAGTAAGAATGATTTATATGATTGTAAAAGATAATTGCGTGTCAGCCAGGCAAAGGCTTTCAAAGACTGTAGCAAGGACTAAGAAGAGGGATATCTTGGTCTTGTCTATCTGTTGAAGAATACCACTTCAGAATGAGGCACAGGAAAGGGTTAATAATCACTATGAATTTCAGGCAGAGATACAGCTTCTGGAATTTCATATAATTTTAGTATGAAATTCCATAATCATTGGGTTTGGGGGGGGCATATCCTTATGCTTGGATGGTCAGAAAGCTTTATTCATGTTTATTTGATTTTTCACATTGCCGTGGACACTGCTTAGTTCTTGTTTTGTGTATTACTTAAAAAGCAAGAACATCTTTTATTATTCTTTATGCCTGTATGCTTCTCAATGGCAGTACATGGAGGAAAAATCAACCAGAATGGCTCAGTATGAGAAAAAGGAAGAAAATAAAATACACAAGTATATATAAGTTTAGGAGGTGACCATGTAATTATTTTGTGGCAAGTATCATTAAAATAAAGTATTGAAATAGAAATAAAAAACTGAACATATTAAACATGTTTAATTTTTCAAGATTTTGGTTTCAAGAACTTGGGCAAATTGATCAATATAGTCATATGAATTTGAAAGAAAAAAGCCATCAAGGAATGAGGAAAACACAATTTTCAAGAATTGATCAATATAAAATGGAAGTTCATGATGTCTTTAGGAAAATATTCATTTAGCTTGTAGGTTTATATGCTAGCAATCAACACTCTTTTGGTACAACTTTTGAGGACTATGGCAATTACCAAAGTATATTTTTCGGAACCCAGGACCCAAGAATTGCTCAGGAATGAAAGGTTTGGGAGTGAAATAGGCTCAGCAGACTGCATGAAACGCCTGCTTCCTGGTGATTTATAAAGCATCTCAGCATGTCACCGGTTCTGGAAGTTTTTCACTGGTAAAAAAGAAACCTATTCAGCTTGTTTAACTCTATATTTCCCAACATTACTTGATCGTATTGCCTCCTTTTCATGTGACACCACATGTAAAACCCCTTAGAGCTTGGTTTCGTGGTAGGTACTTTGGGACAAGCTGGGTGATGTATCAGTTTGTTATCCACAGATTTAACAAACGGGCTAATGGAATGAGCTTGCAATCCTCCTTGGCTATTCTCATCCATCATATCTAAAGGAAAAACTTTATCTTCTAAACCTAGATGCTCTGCAAACTACCTAGGTCTGGAAAACATTCCCTCTGGTACTTCAGATCATGTTCATGCTAATTGGTCAAGTTAAGACCTATTACTTTTAAAAGTTCCATAGAGATGCATGAACTTTGAGAACTCACAAACACATCTGTGTCATCACAGATGGCATTATTTCTGCATTACTATTAAACGAAAAAGAACCAGTTAGTGAGCACAATCCTGTCCGCACCTTTACATCCCAGAGTAGATGCCTGAATGGAGTGAGTCCAATAGTGAGTCCAAATACGTATGGCAGGGAAACCCCTGAGAGACACAAACTGGATGATGGGTCTCTGCACTTAGGGTCCATGGAGTAGGGCCATGTGTGTCCAAGTGTGACTATTCCTAAGGCTTTAGACTTTTAATTCTATCTGGGGTTGACTTACACAAGTCTGGCTAGAGAGTAATACTTTCTCCTCTTTTCCAGTCATTTACGCCTTAGTAGATAATTTGTAAATTACTACTAAGATTTTCATTTTGTTTATAAACGTCAAAAATATTTGCTAACAAAAATAAGAAACATATATTTTCATATTCAGTATAGGATATATTAACAAACAAATTTGCATTTAGTCTTTTATTTTCCTCAGTTTCTATAAGTATAGCTTTATTTGCTTAAACCTGAGAAGGATTAGTGGGTAAATTTATTTCCATGTGTAGATCAAGTGCTTTACTTCACAACTGCAGCAACTCAAAGATGTTGCTGCAAAAGGTTTTCTTTAACATAAAATATAGTTGTTGTAGTATAATTAAATCTTACAATGAAAAGCCTGGGTCTAAAATAAATCAACTTTATGGTTCAGAAGCTGTCAATGACAAAATTGTTTCGAAGCATGTCAGAATTAAACTAAAAGCAGAATTATTGTTTTTAGAAATAAATGTATTCAAAACACGATACAAACACGTGCTATCTTTTTTCCTTATTTTTCACATATGTACAGAAAAGCAATAGGGTACAGTGACTTCTTGGATAGTGCCAAAATGAGTTAAAGTGTGTCTCTTATGACCATTGTTAGCGACACTAAGATCACTATAGATATATTTCTCTGTAGCAAACATCTGCAGAAAGAGGAGTTGGAGTCAGTAAACTCATACATAGAGATGTCCATAAATTGCCCAAAGAAAAACAGTAAAATTGTGGCAAGTAAACATAAGAAATGTAGTGAAAATTGTATTCCATTTTAAAGAAATTTTTGAAACAATCCTATAATTTTCTAAACATTTTAATGCATTTCTCTCTCCTGAACTTCGTCAACTAGTATTCAAATAATAATAATACAATACACTATTAAATAGGTTATTTCAAGTAGAAATGATTTCACATCTAAAATGGGCTTCATGTACTAGCCATTAATTTCATAGAATAGATAGAAGATGAATTTGGCAGCAAAATAAGTACTTGTTCCTCCTTTCTGGTTTTTGTTCTTAGAGGACTTTTCCAGGGAAATCAATTCACCATTGTAAGAGTCATTCCCCGGCATTTCTTATTTTGTTTCAGAATCATTTTGATTCCCTTCTTTCACTTAGTAATGAGCATTTAATTTCCTCCATGCCTATTCATGGCTGGATAGCTCATATCTTAGTGGTGAATATTCCATTTGAGTATATATTTGAATATTCCAAATGCACACAATTTATTTATCCATTTACACACTGTCAGACATCTCGGTTGTCACCGAGTTTGTGCACTTATAAACGAAGCTGCTGTAAACACCCACGTGCAGGTTTTTAGTGCGGACATAAGCTATCAACTTCTCCAGATAAATACCAAAGAGCGCAATTGCTGGAATATATGGTAAGAGCGTGTTCAGTTTTGTAAAAAACTGCCCAATCGTCTTCCAAAGTGGTGGTACAATTCTGCAGTCCCGGCAGCAATGCACAAGAGCTCCCATTGCTCCACATTCCCTTGAGCATTTACCATTGTTGGTGTCTTGGATTTCGGCCGTTCTAACAGGCCAGTCTGACTAGGCCACAGACTGTACTGTATGATTCCAACTATATGACATTCCGGAAAAGGCAGACACGGAGACAGTACAAAGGCAAGTGGCTGCCAGGAGTTAGGAAGGAAGAATAAACAGGCAGAACACAGAGGATTTTTTAGTCAGTGAACTCTGAATGGTACTGAAATAGTGGATGCAGGTCATCATACATGTGTCCAAATCCACACTATGTACAGCACCAGGGGTGAACCCTGATGTAAACTGTGGACTTTGGGCGACAATAATGTATCAAGGTAGGTTCATTAATCATCACAAATGTACCATTCTGGGGTGGATGTCAAGGGAAGGGGAAGCTGTGCCTACGAAGGAACAAGGACATCTGGGAAACCTCTGTATCTTTATGACAAGTTTTGCCATGAACTTAAAGCTGCTTTAAAAAGTAGTCTATTTTAAAAACATCACCCACGACCCTTCTCCAAATTATTTTGGTTATTCAACAAGGACATCAATAGGATGCTGAAACAGTGGAAGCAAGGAGATAGATGCCTTTTATTGACCAGGGCCTGTGGAAGCGGCCTTTCCTGCGATGTGATGGTGAAGTTTTTCACACAGCAATGCTGTAAAACAGTGAAACACTTCGAACAGATACACGCTCGAATCTGCTCTCGCCTACACCACTCTCCATTCACTTTATATAAAGGCTGAAACACATCTACTCTGTTTCTCCCTTGAAAGGTTGTAACTTGAGGGTTAACAAAAGGACATTTGCAGTCTGGCCCAAAGCTACAACTCCAGCTCCATCTGCACTCTGCCTTAAGTGTCAGGGAGTGGGACAAACGATCAGGCTCTGGGGCCAGAATGTGTGATCTCTAAATGATGCTCCACCAACCCATCAACTTGACAGCTTCCCAGTGGGTTTAGCCAAGAGCAGACTCCAAGAGTGTGCAGTGCAGGCTGCACCCTTGGGTCTGGCCTGCGAGATAAGGAGCAGGGGCAGCAGGAGGGAGCAGAGGAGCAGCTGACTGATGCAGGCTTGACATCTCTGCCAACCCCACAAGGAAGCTTTGGTGCTGGGATGGTCCACGAACGTGGCCTGAGCATGCCCTTCCCCACCTCTGAGCCTCTCTACCCAGAACACATATTTTTCACAGGTGAGTTCCTTCCCAACCCAGAGCCGACACAAAGGTCCTCGAAGTCCTAGCCCTACGCAATGACTTGCTCCTTCCTGTTATTCCCATAGCACTTATATGGGAGCATAATTGTATATGTTATATTATAAATACTTACTGACATGTCTGAGTCCCTGCTTGTCTGCTAGGACCAAGAGCAACTGAAGGGAAGAGACCAGATCTCACTCTTTTTTACTTCCTCCCACTTATGGTACTGAGCACAATGCCTTGCTAGGTAACAATGGATGCGTGTTTGTTGAATGAATAAACACACCAAAAGGAAAGATCAGTCATTTGTCATGCACTGATATACTTCCTTTTGCAAGGATTTGAGATTTATAGAACCTATTGTTTCCTTTCTTAACTTTCCCCCTGGGAAATCCAGAGTTAAATTTAACTAGCAATTATAAAAATCGTATCAGCCTAGCCATTTGGTATCTTATTTTTCTTTTACTCTGCATTGATTTTGGTGTTTGTTTTATTGGTTCTGCTTATGAGTATTATAAGTTTTTTACCATAAGCCCTCTCAGATCCCTTTTAGATATAGGTGGGTTATAAATTTTATGTATGCAAATAACAACACCCCTTCTTAAATTGTGGCCTCCAAAAACATTTAGGTATTACTATCTGAATGGAATTCATCCCTCTACTTATGAAGATTTATTTATAGAACACAAAGCTGCCAAATCTGTCCTGAATCAACTTGACCCAATATATTTTACTTCCATTCTGTGTTTATGAGGAATTACAGGAAAAAAAGAGTTGCAGCCCAGATGTGGTAGGAACATGCCTAAAATTTGGTCCACAGGGGAAGAAACACAGATGTCAAACCAAAAGGCAAAGGAAGTGAAATCATTCATTCATTCATTCATTCATTCATTCATTCAGTTTGTATTTACTGAGTGACTGTCATGTGCCTGCTCTGTTCTTGATACCGGAAGTACAGCAGAGCGCAAGAGCCACACAGCAGACAAGGTGCCCGCTCTTGCCTTCTTGTGGAAGGCGAACACAGTGGGTGAACAACAGCGAGATAATTTTAGGTAGTGCCAAGTACTAGGAAGAAAATAAACTAGGAGAATGTGATAGAAGGACTAGTGGAGGGACAGAGTGCGGATCTGTCAGACTGTGTGGTCAGGACAGAGCTAGCTCTCTGAGAAGGCAACATCTGAAGTGAACGTTTAGAGATGAGAGGAAGCCAGCCCTGTAAATCTCTCGATGCAGAGCAGTGCAGAGAAGCTACAGGAAGTGCAAAGGCCCTGCAACAAATGAGCAAGGCTATTTACAAGGCCTTGGTGTGAAAAACATCAATAATTATTTGGATATTTGTTATGTGAATTTATAATCACAATCAATGTACATGGCAGATTTACCTTGGTAAAGAATTACAAAACAACTGCAAATCCAGGTGACTTCCATTTTTCAACACATATGTCATCCTACATCTCTAGACATCAGACACAATTGCCACCATGCCCACAGTTCTGAGTTGCAGTGTATTTTGTTAAAACTTTAAAAAACTTTATAAGGATTTTAACATGGCAATCTGTCACTGCTACTGCGAAAAAGAAATAGCCTGGCCATGGTGTCTGGTCCAAGCCTGGGAGCATTTGATCCGAACCAAATGCAAGTATCTCTAAGGATGGAGTAGCTATTATTTTATGAGGCACAACCAATAAAATTCCTCTCTGGACTTTAGTGGAACAAATGAGAACCACTGGGCCTCGTTTGGATTTATCCCCCACTCCCTGACCTCTGACTGGGTACTGCTTTGGATTATTGAATCAGCCTTTAGAGCAATGATCTTTGATTCTTTACTTTTGAATGACTTGTAAATTATTATACATGTTAAGAGCCTCATTTGGGGTTCTATTTAATCATTCTTAAATTAAGCATCCTGGGGAGAAGACATTCAGAATTGAATCATTCTGCCTTTGTGGAAATGAGTGAAAGGACAGCTAAAATCCAAGAAGCATTTCCTCTGTTATCCTGTAACAGAAATGAAATTGATAGGTAACCATCAAAGAAGAAACAGAAGCTCAGAGGAGTTGCTCATGTCTTAGGGTTGCAAAAAGCCCTCATTACTTCACCTGAGTCACTCCTTCCCGAGTACTTTGATAATGACTGGCTTGCATAGATCCAATGGTGATACAGCTACAAGGGTCAGAATCGCAGCAACTAAGTACTGGTTTGCTGTGCGATTGCGAGACACTCACATAATCGTTGCGGGGTTTGGTCAATGAATGTGCATCCTGGAGTGACTTCTGTGTTTATTCTGATATTCTACTGGTGAAGACAGAAGTGATCAAAGACTCGACTCTTCATGTTGAAGAGTTTACACCACTGAGTTGATCTCATTAGAGGTCCTTGATCTCTTGATCAAAGAAATTAACACTTTCTTGTAAGAATAAGTTAAATTATTGCAGGAGACAGTGGTATAGAGAGTGTTTGTTAGCATGAGTTTAGGACTGAGATTCTCATTGTGTAGATAAAGGAAAATCTCAGCTGTCTGGGGTTCCCAAAGGCATTAATCATGTACCTCGTGTGATTAATATTTTTCTTGTATTTTGTTTCAAAAGTACACAGCTAGGACTTCTGGGTGGCAGGGGTTTTCAAAACACTTTTAATCTTGTACCCGGAAATGTTAGAAGCTGTGGTGTTAACTTCACAGCTTCCTTTTACCCTTGATTAATCTTATTACATATGAAGTATGCATTTGTTGTAGAAAATAGTAAAACAGAGATAAGCAAAAAAAGGTAAAAACGAAAACTTCCCCAATCCCAGAGTTGTATTACACTGCTAGCGTCCTGGTGCTGTATGTCTATTGGGATTCTTCCTGGTGATGTGCAGATAAACAAAAGGAGCACAGTGCAAATATCTTCTTGAGGGGGAAAGTAATCTTTTGTTCTCATTTTTTACTACATTACATATAATTTGTATCTTTGCATGCCGATACATTTTTCATGTCTTCCCAAACTTAATGGAATCCTTCATTTTCTTGATGACTTCAGAGTATTATGGAAATCAATTAGTATCTTGTGATCTGCCTGGGTTTCTGCCTCCCTCTGGAGTTGTCTTTCTAGGGTGTCCCAGAGTCCTGATTTGAGAAGCTTTGCTTTCTCAGAGCAGCCATACACTGCGGCCCTCTGTGACTCGGCAGCTTAGCCGAGGCTCTGGGTGGACTCCAAGCTCTTCTAATAAGGTCATGATCATGCTCTCTGTTGGTCAGGTTCTTCCTCCAGGAACTGGCGGGGTGCAGCTCCTTCGGTTGGGCCGCCTTTTAGTTTTTCCAGCTTCCCACAGGACTGCGTCTCTGTCCTGAACTCTAGACCCACCCTGCATGCCTGGGCCTGTGTGCGGTGCAGAGATGCCCTGGTCCAGAGCGCTGTCTCCTCTCCTGGTACCTGTGACTTGGCTCCGGTGGATTCCAGTCACCTGCCTCACACCATCCCTTCCCCTGCTGTGGCTCATCTAGCTCTTGCCAGGGATGGTGGCGCTGCGCTCTTTGCTGCTGGACGACTGGCCTCCTTCACCTCCACCCCTGGTAGACCCAGAGGTTCTATGTGTTCTGCATTTTCCCATTCGGGCAGCCACCACCATTAATCTCAGCATCCTTGCACGCTTCCCAAAAGCACCTCTTCCCTTTCTCACCTGTTGCTTTTAATCCGTGGGAGCTTCTGCAACCATAAAACCAGTCTCACCAGATTGGGATCAGAGTTTTAAGTGTCTTGTCTCTTTTAAATAATGTGCCTGGACATTCTGACAAAGATCTAACAATTTTCATTTTATTATTTTTTGTTTGTCTCTTGATTCTCAACTGTTTCAAAGACACAAGTTGCAGGACAGAAGAGTTGCCAACAGGAATGTTGTCAACCTGGTTGTCAGTGTACAACATTCATTTTTCTTATATTTTGTTTCAAAAATACATAGCTAGTATTTTCAAGTGAATTCTTCTATATGTTCTAGAAGAGTTTGTATAACTTCACTAAAGACATAAACTGGGTTAATAAGTGGAAATCAGGACTCTAATCAATTGATTATGGGCATCCATTTAATAATTAGGTCATTCTTTCTGCTTCGATTGCAACGGGGCCTTGTCCCCTGTAATCATGCAAATAACCTGAGGTGGAGAGACACCTATACACACAAATCAGCCTTTTGTAACCTATAGTAAAGGACTTCGGTGGGGTGCTCTTGAAAGTAGCTTTAATGGGCTGCAGAGTGGTGGGTGACTTGAGGTCAAAAGCCTTGTGCCTGGGAAGGAGAAAGGAGGAAACTGCCAAGTGTGTGAAAAATGGAAGAAATGGGGAGGCTGAACTGCAGTCATATTTTTTCCTATGTCACATTATCCTGTCCTGGGTGAATCTCTACTTTGACTGGGGAGTTATTATTATTATTTTTTTACAAGGGGGAATTGTTTTCTTTTAATTATCAATTTTATAACAAGGAGCTGATACATTCAATTATAAAGGTAAATACAAGAGGTGTTTTTTTTGTTTTTGTTTTTCAAGTATCACCCACTACACATGAATGGGTCTTTATTTACTCAATGGTTTACAGTACATTGCCTTCATTCTTTATTTCTTTCTCTTTCTTTTTTGAGATAAGGTCTCACTCTATAGTCCAGGCTAACCTGGAACTCTTTTTTTAGGATGTGTGCTGCCGAATCGAGCACTGAGCTGAGACTCTTGATCCTCCTGCCTCGGCCTCCCGAGCTCTGGGACTACAGGCAAGCACACCCAGCTGAGTCACTCTTTTTTAATGTGCACATGTAGCCAAATCTGGTCAGTGGAGAACTTCTTCAAAACAGCTCCTTTGGGCTTCTGAAACACTAGTTAGTCTTCCTGCTTTCTGAAACGAACCATCCTAGTCCCACTTGGATTTTGAGATCAGCTGCTGCCCCCAGGAGCGCTTGTTCCTGTTACAGTGGGGTATTGGGATCTGGGTGTTTGTGTGTGTGCACTGCTATCCGGTGTCACTACTTCCAGGTCCTTTCACTCAACAGAGATAAGAAAATATAGTTTTTCAAACCACGAGTTCACATTGGCATTTCCAATTCAAGTTTAACATCAGGGACTTTGGGTGGTGCTGCTTTCCCCTTGCATGTCACACAGAAGTTCTACTGGGGACTGCTGGAGAATACTGTGGGCTAAGCATGAGTGCAATTTCTGCTGGACATGGCATGAGGAAGCAGGATTTGGGGACCTGTTGTGAAATCTGTTTCAGCAGAGACATCATCAAATATCCCAGTGAAGGAAGCCCAAAAGGGGGATGATTTCTAGGAAATGGCAGGAGCCAGCACTTTAGCAACTTTAAATTGCTTTGCCTGTGTATAGATATTTATCACAGAAGCAGATACATGTTAATATAATAATAAATAAAGGTTTGTAAGGATGTGACTTTTTTGCCAATGGTGAATATTATCACATTTACAATGTTATTTTACATTAGGAAAAAAATCTCGTAAATACTTTTTAAGAAAGATCTATACTTATTACAGGAAAAATCTCCTATAATTTGCAATTAAGCAATGCTGAGCTAAAAATAAAGAGGAAAAGCAGAGCACCTTCTCATCAGGCTGGCACAATAATGGCGCATTCAACAGTATTAGAAATGCAGAAAGAGCTGAGGATTTAGCTCAGTGGTTAGAGTGTTTGCCTCGCAAGTGCAAGGCCCTGAGTTCATCCCAGCACCAAAAAAATCCCCAAAATCAAACAAACAAAAGAAATGCAGAAAGAATCCTGCAAAATAGGATTTTTTACATATGCACTTATATTTACCACATAACACAGTACGCTCCAATTGTTGAACATGTATTATGTCACTTAACCCCACAGGACACTGAAAAATAGATGCTTCTGTCCCCATTTTCGGGTGAGGAGACTGAGGTTAAACACTCTGTCCAAAGGATACAGGAGCAGCTGCCATGAGAATCTAGGTCTTGCTCCTCCCAAACATTTTATTGGTTTCTTAGAGTTTAACAAATAAAAGAAAATTTTGTAGGCCAGGTTTATACAGCCCAAATTAAGTGGAGCTATGAAAATATTCAGGGGACTATCTATACTTCTCATGTGAATAATATGGCAATTTTTTCCTGAGTTATCTATATTTCTTCAATTGGGTTGGAATGAATAGATCATTTCTAAATAAAACAGGAGAGCATAAAAAAATGAAATGAATGGGCTCAATCCCAGTTGAAGCAAGAAGAGTAAAATACATTTCCCTGCTTGAAAGAAAACGATTCATCTATTTGAGGTTCTGTAAATGCCCTCTTTCAGAAAGTCACACGGCACTGTCTGGAAGGGCATTTTACCTCAAAATGATGTGGGCCTTTCATTTGGAGAAGGAATACCCTCTCCCACATTGACCCAGGTGAACGGTGCTCTCTGGAAGCTAGGGCAGTGAGTGTTAGTGATACTGGGGCTGGGGAGGAGAACCAAGAAAAGAAACTGGCCCTGGATTTCTCTGAGTTCAAAGAAATTTAAAAAGAAAAAAAGCAGAACAATAGTTATCGTCATGGGAAACAGCAGAGCCTGCAGGCTGCCTGACTCCACTGTCGCATCACAGAAACGGGATGGAATTTCACTTGAAGAGAATATAGTCACAGGTTGCGCAAAAGAAGAAAAAGAACCCATTAAATGGTAGGTTCTTCAGCATCCAAGCTAAGAGGGCAGGAACTCAAGGAAGTGAAAGTTTACAATAGAGTGGATACAGCGTGAAGAGGGATCATAGGTTTGGTACAGAAGGGGAAGGGTGAGCTAAGCACATGGACTTTTCAAACGTCATACGACTAGAAAACCAAGAGTGTAAAAACAGAAGGTTGATTGTTGGACAAACAGCAGGGTAGCAAAAGCTATTCTTACACTGGGAGAGATGCTGGTGTGCATGATTCCATATCCACTCAGAAGGTTCTAGCTCTAATTTTATCTACCTCCAGACCAATCCCAGCAGTCTGGGGTGTATTTCCACGGTAACGATGCACAGGCCCTAAAAGCCAGAGTGTTCAGAGCAGAACTGAGCTTCCTCTCCAGAGCCCCTGTCCCTAGTTCCTTTGTCCTGCATGCCCGATTCCTCTCACTCCTCTCTCCCAACATGAGTTAATGGCTCAGTCTTACTCTTTTGGCTTTGAAGAACCATCACTTTCCTCTCTCCTTTGCACTGCTGTTGGCCTAGCTAAAGTCCTTATTTCTTCACATTTGGACTACTGCAAGACTGTTCCCTTTAGACTTGCCTCTAGCATTTTCCATGTTTAATTAATCTTCCCCACAGGGAAATTCTCAATTCAGATGCTTCTGTGCTCAGATAAGTTGCAAAGAATGGCTTATTTAGTCTTTCAAAGAATCAGAACAATTTCATAAGGAGCTCACATTGCTCCTCCTACAATTTGAAGTTTCTGCCACTATTGGAATGATCCAAGCTGCAAGGATGGAAAGTTACATGGCCTTGGATAAATGTCACAATGTTGGAGAAAGAAGGAGTCTTTCTAAAGATCCAGAGATGGGCTCATTTTTTCAGAAGTGAAAACTGAGGCTCAGTAATGGTAAGAGACATACAGGACATGGAAGAGAAGCAGAGGTAGGATTTGCTGGAATTCTGCCTCTTGACTCTTTGCATTCATGCTGTTCCATCCACACCGTGCCACGCATTCAACACCATGTCACATCGTGCCACCCAGATGCTTCAGAACCAAAGTGCTGGGAGGACTGGCTTCATCTGTAGCGTACATCGGGAGGCTGGGAAGAAGGCTGATGCCGGAGCCTCAAGAGCTATTACATTTCAAGTGTAATCTGAGATGGTGTCAGTGGGGACAGAGAAAAGGGAAAATATTTGAAAAAGAGAATATGATCCCATATCCATAAACCACTGTTCTTGCTCATCCATGTTCCTAGGACAAAGACTGTCATTATAAGTGGACTAAGTCATGAGGTGCCGGCAAACTTGAGTTGGAAGATGGTTATGCACAAATATTCTGAGGAATGCAGGTTGCTTGAGAGATGTACAGTAATGCTAGCAGAGATTTACTACAGAGATTCGACTACGAGTGAGAAGGCAAAGTTCCCCTTCTAGCCCAGGTCTCCCTAGAGGTATATACTTTTTGTGGCTTTCAGGCAGGTATTGAAAATTGAGCTACTTTTCTAAGTTAAGAAGGTTTTTGTGGTTTTGCTTTTTTTTTTTTTTTTTAAATAACTCTCTACCTTCCTACCAAGCTCGCTCCCAAATCTATTTATAATCTTTAGGGACTCACCACCTGAATAACAGCTACATGCATCAGACCTTAAAGCTATGTTTGAACACATATGTGTGAAACACATTCTTTTGTCTCGATATTGGTAGGATGGTCAGAAAGCTGGTTACTAACATTTGACCTCTGACTGCTAAATGCAGCTCCCGAAGCCCTTCCTCTTAAAGCTACTAATGCCTGATGGCTTGGGCAAATCTTGGGGTTATGGGCTGGGAAAAGAATCCTTGGGTCAGTCTCCTAAGAATGGAAAACATGATATATTTTATACATAATTAAAATGCAAGTATAAATATATTTAACATTTCATTCTAATGGTTTACTACACAAGTGACAGTAATTATAGGATACTGTCGTCCTTTGCTATCTGTAGGGGATGGTTCTAGGATCCCCCATAGATACCAGAATTCACCAGTGCTCAAGTCCCTTATAGAAGATGGTGTTGTATTTGCTTATTACCTATATACAAACTCCCATGTACTTTAAATCATCTCTAGATTACTTATAATACTGAATAGAATGTAAATAGTTGTTATACTGTATTGTTTAGAAAACAGTGACAAGAAAAAATTCTGTTCTCTGCACATTCGGTAAAGATACAACCATCGGAGCTGGGTGTGGTGGTCCATGCCTATAATCCCAGCACTTGGAAGGCTGAGGCAGGAGGATTGCCGTGAGTTCGAGGCTAGCCTGGGCTAAACAGTGAATTCAAGACCAGCCTGAACTGCACAGTGAGACCCTGTCTCAAAAAACAAAACCAAAAACAAACAAAAAAGATGCAACCATTGTGGGCCCAGGCCTGTCTGAGGTTGTCTGAATCTGTGGATCCATCGATATGGATGGTCGACTGTGTATATTACATAATTTATATGCTCATAATTTAATTTATATTATGATATATATTGGATTTATAATTTATATTTATTGTATTATGATATATATTTGATATATAATTAAATAAAATGATATAAATATTGTATACAATATAAATATATAAATATATATACTAAGTATGCTAAATGAATAGTAGCTCTATAAGTATATATGTATAAATACACTGAATGAATATTAAATTATACTAATAAGAAAGTATACTACGATAGTATTAAAATAGAATAAAATAATATCAAAAATAAATAATAAAAGCCATGTCCCTCAGAGATAATGGCACATCTGAAGTGTCATTTTGGGTTCTGACATCTAGTGCAGAGACTGGAGGCTTCTAGCGCCGTGACTGAGATAATTTCAAGGGCAAATGTTTCCCACGTGGACCTCATGCAGAGCTGGAGACTCATAGACCACCCACTCCCTGGGCAGATGTGGCCTTTGGACGCGCCCTAACAGCTCTGGGTCCTACTTTCCCACTCTGTGAAATGCGGGGCAGGGGGTGTCCTCCAGGGACCGTTTCGCTGAGACCCCGCCTGAAGACCCCAGCACGGGCCGCTGCTGTCCTCCACGTCCCTCGGCCTTGCTGCTCCCAGCCTTTGTGGCTCCTCTGTGATTCCTCTCTCGACCACTTGCTTTTCCAACACTTTGTTTTCACACTTACTTAGAGCAGTCCGGGGGAAAAAAAAGAAAAAAGGATGTTTCAGGCTTAAGCCACGTCTGTTTGTCACCCTAAGGAAAGCATCGAATGGCACCTTTCTAAGGTGCCTACCAGTGAATGGATGAATTTTGGCATCTTCCTGGTACTGCAAGGCAGGTCAATCACAGATAGGAGGTGGGACGGAAAGATACGGCGAATGTTTAAATCAAAAGTAACTGTTACAGTAAAGACATTGCCATAAATCCCCCCCGAGATGCTCGTTTTGGTGTCTGACACACTCATCCCATTGTTCTCGCCACATTCTGAAGCAGCTCTGGATGTCCTCTTTCCTCACTGTCTTTAGTGGCTCCGTCGTGGCTCCCTTGACGTCCTGAATTGATCCAACATGGTTCCCTTTTTGACTTTCGGGAACGGCTGGAATTTACACAGTGCCAGATCTGGAGAATAAGGTGGGTGAGGGTACCCTGCAGTGTTTTTATGAATTTATTTTTCTGACAGATAGCATATTTTTTTATCATACCTCATAAAGACACTCATCAAAGAGGATGTCCAGAACTGCTCTGGAAAGTGGCGAGGAAGACAGGGTAAGTGTGTTCAAAGCAAGGGGGACTATTCTGAGGGGGATTAACGGTAATGCGTCTTTTACAATAATAACATTTTAGAATTTAAGTGCACACTGTATTTTTTGATCAGCCTTTATATATACCTAAAACGAGCAGACTGAGTTAATCACACACGTCACGGTTTACGGAGGCCTTTTACTGAGTGCACCCAGAAGACATCAGGCTAAATGTTTTTTTCCCCCTTCAAAAAAATTCTAGCGAGGTAAGCAAATTTCACAGCCCCATTTTACAATGAGGAAGCCGAGGTTCAGAGAGTTTAAGGAGCTTGCCTGAGGTCACGCAGCTAATAAGCGGCAGAGTTGGATTTGAATGTACTTTAGTCACGATCCCCTTCTGACTACTTGAAAGAAGACGGGCCAGTCTGGTGATTGGGAGAACAACAAAACAGCTCCCCTTCCCGAATACATTTCTCTGTCTGCAGAAGTTTTTCCTGGGTTTGAACAAGTGGATGGTTGCAGGGCAGCTCAGGCTAAGTCTCTTGGCACTGAATCTCTCTTTTAGGGTAAACCGCTTCTGCTGGACAGGGGAGGAGACTGTGTTAAATTTTCCTACGGACACCCCCGCAGGGAATTTCTCTGGGGTGACGCCCACGGGGAGCAGGGCTGTCCCAGCCCATCACCTGAGCAAGGCTGGAGAGTAAATGAAAATAGCCATCCCCAGAGAAACATATTTATTCATTTAATGGCTGAAACAAAATGCCATCTGCGTTGTGATAACAAAAGGCTTAAAGTGCATTACTGTCGTCTCTCAATACACTTGTGGTCTGGCTCTCGGGTCATATAGTGCAACAGTCCATGTAATCCTCTGAACGGAAAAAAATTAGGCTCAAAGTGCCAAATGGACGCCCACCACATAATATCAGGTAAAACAAGCATATTCCTTTGTCCCCTCTGCCCCCCTTCCAAAACCGCCCCAAATGTTAGAGAAATAGAGAGAAATTCCAGTCATTTCTCATTATTGTGAAGGTCAGCCTGGCTGGGAAAATTGTTTCTGCTTTACAATTCCCCAAACTGTAGAAAGCAGTTAGACTTCTGGACAAAAACTAATGTTGCATTCAAAGGGAAAAGAGGCTGAGGCGGCACTGCTGCTGTAATAAGAGAATTTTTTACTCTTTCCACTTCCCTGTGAACCTAATCAACTGTGACATGAGAAAATATACTGGGCTCACCCAGCCAGAATCTGACTGCCACCTGAAAATGTCCTCAATATTCCACTGTTTGGGACTTTACAATGATCCTTCCGACATCAATTTTGTGCATGTACATCAAAATGCCATTAGAAATGCCTCCCCTGTCCTCGCGCAGGGCTGCCCTGGGCCTCCAACCCCCTTCTCCCCATGGCTGACGGATGGCTCCTCCTGCTACTCATTTGGAAGTGTTTGCTTATATGGAAAGGTGTCTGGGGTTGCCGGGGCTCTCAGGATCGCTCTGCAGAAAGCGCTCTTGAATAAGCGACTCTGAGAAGCTAAAGGGCTTCAAGAATCACTTGCTTAGTATTTGTTGACTTACAGAGAGCTGAGGATTTCCTCTGGACCCAGCTAGCTGGACAGCACTTCTCATACTGGTAGTAGGTTGGAGTTTAAGAAAGAAAGAAATCCAGATGCTGCCTGCACCTTCCCAGCTGTTGCCAGATGCTGAGCTGTGCAGGCAGCGGGTGGGTGAACAGGTACACGGATTGATTTTACTCCTTCTCGGGGCCACGATGTGCATGTATGTTTGCTGGATTCACATACACACTCATAGGCAGGTATAAATGATGCACGACCATTTTTGACAAGTGCTGGGTGTATATAATGAAATTCTCACTGACAGTTTTATTATTTATCAGTGACGTGAAGTTGAGGAAATCTAATGTGACGCTCCACAGTGGCATTATCACCCTCTCCCTTTGCCCTAATATTTACGGAAATATTACAAGTGTTTGACATATAAATTCAGCATTTGACTGACTTTAATAACCATGGGATCAATAAGAAGTGATATTTTTATAGGCCAAGTTCAATATTTAAAGGGTCACAGTGGCAAATCATCATCAAAGCAATAAGGCCAGATGTTTTTATTTTTCAGAATCCATCATTTCTCTGCTAGAACTCTTCTCTTTGGAATGACTGCAATTAAGAGTTAAGATCTATAAAAAATTAGCTGCTTTATGAATGGCATGGGCCTTCCAGGGGCCCAGATCTGGATACGCTTGCTTCTGGACGGCTTGGGCTTTTAGACGCTAAGCAGAAATTCAATGTGATGAACATGGGTGGATGCTGGGTAGGAAATCAGTGGATGTAAGTCTGGGGGCTTATTCCTTATTCAATACAGATACCAATTCCCGACCTCTCTGTAACATTATTGCTTCTCTGGTAAACTATGTAGGACTGGGTGGAGAGTCCGCCCTGCCCTGTGCTAAGTTCTGAATCATTTCTGAAGGTGAGGAGCAGATTCTTCCAACCTGCATTTTCCCTGGCCGCACTCCTCCTGAATTGTTGGATCTTCAGAATAAAATAAAATAAACATTAATAATCTTGGCTATTGGGCTACAATACAAGACTGTGACTCTTGCTCTGGAATACAAAAGTATGTCTCACATTCGAGTTACTGATGGGTCAGCCTCAGAGGTCAAGAAATCAATTTTTAGCCGTGCTTGCAGCCTGGGGAAACTACTCAACACCCCAGTCTCATAAGGCCCTAGTTCCTCCTTCTTTGGGCTCTTCCCGTCATCCACCGGCATCGCTATCACACGCATTGGACCTAGCACTGGGTACCAGACACTGTTTTAAGAACTTTGCAGATGCTAACTAATTTAATCCTCATAGGGATACTGCAAGGTTGATATTCTGACCTATTTATTTGTATTTCTGGTACTGAGCTAAAACCCCAGCCCTTTTTACATTTTTTATTTATTGGTACATGTTCACAGTACATAATGATTACATTTATTGTGGGGAGTTGGTACTTGAACACAATTCATCTTAATTCTTCTTTTTCCTATCCTCTATCCTCCTTCTTTCCTCCCCCTCCTCCCATTGTAGGGACAGGGGTCCCCATAGGTAGGGAAAAGGTAGAGTGAAGGCTTCATTGGACATTATTACAAATTAATAGACAATTTTGATCTCTACAGCCAGACTCTGAAAGGCAAAGACAGCTATAATCCAACAGAAACAAAGGCAGCTAGATTCCAACAATTAAAGAGACAAAGGCAAAGGAACTAGTTTGGGGAAGATGTCAGGTAGTGAGTGTGATTAACATAAAAATCATAAAAACTCTCCCTTTATTTGATCCTTATATCTACATAATCTGGCCCTAAGGCACCCACCCATAATCTTACTCTCTACCAAAAGACAAGGAAAGGTCACGTGGCTAAGAGAAATCTGAGGCAAGGGTGACAGACAAGCCCAGGAGCCAATCAGAGTGTCCAAGGGCCAACACAAGGAAAAACTCAATAAAAGGGACTACAGAGAAGGGCCCACCAAGCATTTCGCTTTCTACTGCTCCCTACTCACAGAGTAGCTGTCATCTTTCTTTTCCCTCTTTTCCTCCATCTTTAAATAAAGTGCCTTCTCTTAGTTTAAACTGGGTTTCTTTAATTCTTTACTGTAGCTGGGTTTTTGACTACTGGGAGCGGCATTTTCTAGCAGGGCAGCAGCTCACAATCCACTGCCGAACTTAACACCATTTTGTAAAAACTCTATTATCGTTGTCATTTTCCCCTTCAATTCTTTTTTTTTCCATCCCTTTTCCCCCTCCCTTCTCTCCATCTCTCTTTTTCTTTTCTTTTTTTGGGAGGAGGGGTGTTGGGGATTGAACCCAGGGCCTTGCACTTATTAGGCAAGCGCTCTACCACTTGAGCTAAAACTCCAACCCTCTCTCCATCTCTTGTTCCCTTACTCATTTGAAAAAGATATCCCTGTTTCCTATTTGTCTATCTTCTCTTTTGCGGTGTATACTTTGAGTTTCTCATATAAGAGAAACTGTGATATTTAAGCTTGTGTGTCTGACTTACCTTACTTAACATTATGTTCTCAAGTTGCACCGATTTGCCTATGAATACCTCAACTTTGAGACAGGGTCTTGCTAAATTGCTAAGTTGCTCAAACTAGGCTTGAACTTGAGATCTTCCTGCCTCAGGCTCTCACAGTGCTGGCATTACAGGTATGTGCCACTGCAACTGGTTTTGCCTGCATGTTAAAAAGAAGGAAACTGAGGACCGAAGGGCTAAACAATTTGCCTAAGATCCTACAGTTACTATGAGGATTAGTATTCAAACCCAAGCAGTTGAGTTTTAATTTCCTAGACACTAGACCCCCTCTATTATCTCTATTTTGAGAGCCATTAGTATTGTAATTATAATCAGTATTGCATATGGTGAAAGTAGGCAACCTTGGCTCCTGGGCTGGATCTGACACAGACTGTTGGGTACATCTCACCAAGCTAAGAACAGATTTTGTAGGTGAACATTTGCCACTAGTCTAGTGATGCAAATTTCAATGAAGCGAATGCTATCCCCTTGTGTTCGTTAATTTTATATGTCAACATGACTGGGTCTTGAGGTAACCACATATTTGGCCAAACATGATTCTGGGTGTTTCTGTGAGGGTGTTTTTAGACAAGGTTCACACGTGAATCAGGGAGCTGAGGAAAGCGGGTTGCTCCCCATTAGGTGGTGGGCCTCATCCAAACAGCAGGCCTGGAGAGCACAGTGCTGGCCTCCTGCCTCTGTAGAGAGAGTTCTTTTGCCTGCTAGGCTTGGGCTTGAACTGGATCACAAGTTCTGATTTAGACTGACAATTTCACAATCACACAAGCCAATTCTTTATTCTCTCTCTCTCTCTCCATTTCTCTGTCCATGGAAGCTATTTGATTATTTTTCTCTGGACCTGGACAAGCCTGATTAAAATACCTCCCACAAAGAATTTCATTCCTCTTACCATACCCGTATACAAAGTTTTTTCAGTCACTATTATCACATTCCAAGTTTCATCAAGAAAATGTGGAAATTTTTTTTTCTCTTTTTACATAAGTGTATAACCAAAAGAAAGCCTAGATTTTGCCTCTTACTTCGCAAAGTCTGAAATATTCCCATGTGTCTGCTTACCTAAAACACCTGCTGACGTCTCACCGTGGCAGTGAGCCGATGGTTGAACTTCCACCAGCTGGCTGGTTTGGTGAGTCATCTGCCCTGCGTGAGGGTTTGGGAGAATCATCAGTGGAGTCAAACGGCAGCAGTCTAAACGTGCGTCTGGGTGTTAGGGAGGAGCCAAAGAGCTGGCATGTGGGAGGAAGCCTGAAGAAGTTATAGAACAGCTGCCAGTGTGCTCTGAACAGCGCAGTTGGGTGGGGTGTGGGTGAGGGGGAGGGAAGACGGGCCTCCAGCGTCCTGGGTCTGGGGTCCTCATGCACTCGACTTTGAGGATCACACCCCAGAGCAGTCATGGAACCTTTTAAAAATCTCAATGATACAAACAGCCCTCCATGGCATGTGTGCCGTGGGTTCGCCATCTCTGTCCCAGAGTCTGACTTCTTTCGCCCAGATAAACACAGGGGCATCCCTGATGCCAGCAACCATGTGAGCCGCATTCTCCCTTCTGTCTACTGCACAAACCTATATTCTGCAGTGGAGAACTGTACCCCTTGTATTTTTCCGGAAATTCGTATTATCTATGAGAAAGGGACTGTACTAATCAAAGTTCTCCAGAGAAACAGAATCAACAAGAGGAGTGTGTGTGTTCATGCATGTGTGTATCCGCACAGACAGAGATACCTGTATATCTAGACCTAGATCTATGTGGAGAGAAGGATTTAAGGAATTGGCCATCATGACTGTGTAGGCCGGCAAGTCTAAAATCTGCGGAGTGGACTGACGGCCTGGTGAGAGGGAAGAACCCGCACAGTAGCTGAAGTTTGAAGGCTCTCTGCCGCAGAAGTCCACCTTGTTTGAGGGAATCCAGTCTTCGGTTCTCTTCAGGTCTTCAGCTGATTGGACGAGGCCCACCCACACTACGGAAGTCAGTCTGTTTCATTCATTGTCTACAACGTTCATCTTGGCTGAACACCTCCTCACAGACACCTGGAACAGTGCTTGACCAAATAATGTGGGCCAGTGAAGTTGACATGTAAAAACCACCATAACAAAGACTATTTAGGTAGGGTGAAGAGGGGCACAACTGGCTGAGATTGTGCTATTTGTGGCAAAAGAGAAAGAACCCTAGTGAATAAATACTACTGATTCAAACAACCAAAAGCGGATCAGTATGACTTCCCCTAGTGGTTCCTGCCCTCTTAAACTCTGCCCAAACTTTAGAGCCCTGCTCAAGTTCCATTCCTGCCCAGACGTCCCCTGACACACATCTAGTCCTCAGTGGGGTCTTCCCTGTAGCACTGAGATTGCCTGCTGTCTGCCCACACAGTTCAATCCTTCATTATGTTCTCTTGCCTTGTATGTTGGTCTTGCCTTCCGGAAACATCCTTGTAATCTATATAACAACAATCCAGAGTTATCAGGAAGCTCCAATTATTGTCTGCTTTCATCCACCCTGGACTGTCTCTCATGTCTGTAATATATGTCTCCTTTACCAGGATGTTGGGGGATAATCTGAGGCAATGTGAATGTATTTTGTAAACAAAAAGTCATGATACAAATGAAGATTTTTATTTCTACAATATTCTGTTTAAGAAGGCAGGGGATGGAGGAAAGTGCTTTTAAAAGATTTACATTTTACAAGTTTTATAGTGCTAACACTAAAAGGATTTAAAAGGTTTTAACCCTTAGTTCTTCTGGGAAAACTCAGTTAAGAATGACTTATTTCTTTGAGGGTGATGGATAGACCAGATTTTTCTTCAGTTATCTTACTGTTTTTTCTATACTGTGTGTATGTGTGGCTTTTAAAAAATATGTGCATTCTCAAACTTTAAGATTACATATATTATCCTAGCATGGGTGGCTACCATGCAAACGGCTCCCAGAGTTTACTGTATTTTTGAACATTTAAATATATCTGAATATTCTGACTCAGAAGAAAAAGGCAAAATAGCTTCCAAACTATTATTATTGGTGATGGTTAAATTAACTAAGATTAATTCATCAATAGTTTTTTTTTTTTGATTAATGACTCAGATAGAAAAGTGTCTGGCATTAGTGAATAGGGCCCAAAGGTTTCCTTGTGATTCTCAAAATATTTTCTCTCTTGTAGTCTCCACCAGTCTTTGGGAGTGAAAACGAGCCCCCTAAACTTGTGCGTATTCATGAAAAGATTCCCATTCCTCTCTTTTCTGGGTTCTCAGAGCTCCCACGGTACTCTGCCCTGGAAGCCACCAACAGTGAGCTCTGATGCCTGCTGCTGGGTGGCACATGGAGCCAGATAATCCCGGGCGGCCCCTCCAGTTGGATGCTCTTCCTTGGTGGCACCTGCATATTCCATCTCTCACCTCGCCAGGTCCAGAGACTCTTCACTCTGCTCTCCGGAAACCACGGCTCTTCGTCAGCTAACATCCCCTCAACAGCTCCTACGAACACTCTCGGCCCCAGCAGAGCCTGGCTCTTTGCCTGAGGCCCTCTTGTGTAGGGGTCATTCTTTACCTTGTGTCTCTGGGCCTGCAGGGGGAGGTGGAGGGTCCTGCTTGCTCATCATCAATGCCCTCAGGCTGCTCCCTCATTTCCTGGGAGAATCAAGTGTTCTGAAGTGCATCCCTGGGACTGCACCAGTTGCTACCTTTGTTGCAATAATCTCTAGGTTCTAAGTCACCCCACCTCATTCATCAAAGGTTTTCTCCTGGTTCTCTGTCACTATCTGTGGAATTAGGACTGCCATGGTGTGTGTGCCCTATATATCTTTCTGATACCACGGTCTTTCAGATTTTGGCCTTCTCTCCTCCAATGGGCATGTCCTCTGCCCCACCCCAGCCACCTTGCTAAGTCATACTCTGGCAGTGCCAATAACGATCGTCTCCCACTGTCTCGGTTACAAGCGCCCTGCCCCTGAGCTTCTCCCTCCTGTGTTTCCAGCTCATTCCCTCAACTGCTTCAAAGTCCAACAGTTCTTTAAACCACAGGAATTGACAACCCCTGAACCTTCCCATCTTCCTGTTGTCCCTACCTTCTGGCCCTGTGTGTTCTTCTCTCCTTACCCAGCTGAGACATCACGGCCCAGCTTCCCACCTGCTCGATGCCCACACCTGCCTGCTGACCTTGGCTGGTGGAAAACCTTGTGAGCATCATGTGAAGTTTTCTGGAGGAAGGAGAGAAATCAGGAGCCTCACGAAGTACATACTAACCTCCAGGGACAGACCCTTGGTGTCACCCAGCAACCCTAGGACATCTCCCCACATCACTAGAAGGAATGCTTTACATCTTCTCATTTCTCTTAAGACCTCCAGTGTCTCCTTTCCCAATCTCTCTGCTTCTCATTTTGCTGAGAAATAGAGTCAAACAGAAGAGAACTTTCACACCTTGCATTGCTGCAGATCCCCAACCACAGCATCCACGGCCGTCTCTACTTCTGTGGGTAGCACGCTGCACTCCTCTCCCGGGAAAACCCTGCGATGGTTCGTTGGATCCGGCGCCTCTTACCTCGTCAGGAACATCCTGACTTGTTTCATCAGATTTCCCACCCCTGTGAGGACCACTACCATCAGCACATAAATACGACGTTATAGTTTTCTACTTAAAAAACAAACATCTCTTGACCCCACATCTCCTCTGGCTGCTCTATCATTTGCTTTCTTTCAGAGCAAAATTCCTGGAAATCATTTTTGTTCTCTTTGGTGGTGCTGGGGATCAAATCTAAGGCCTCACACACAAGCTCTAGCACTGAGCTACACTCTCCAGAGTTGTCTATTCTCGATGTCTCCAGTTATTATTTTTTAAATCCACTTTAAGCACTTCAATGCATACTCCATTGAAGCTCTGGTCAAGGTCAGGGCTTGCTTCCAGGTGATCATACCAGTGGCCGATTCTAAGCTCTTGGCAACACAGTTGATGCAGTTATCATTTCCTGCTTGGAACACTTGACTTGGGGCTTCTGGGGGCTCGCACCCCTGCGTCACTGGTCACTCTTCTTAGCCTCCTTGGCCTGCTTCTGTCCTTCCTCAGGAATCGTTTATTCATGTTGGGTAGTTCCAGGACCAGTGCCTGTGTTGCTCTCCGTGTCACTCTGCCGGTGTCTCACGCGGACTTCTGGCCCTGCACACCAGCAGGACTCTGACGAACTTTAAGGTTTGTTTTTCTAGCATGGACCGTTCTCCACAACTTGCTCTCCCCACCCATGGCCATAACACTTCCTCTGAGACATTTAGGGCTCTCTCAAACATCACTCATCTCAAACTGATATGCTGAAGCAAAACATGTCCATAAATCAGCTCTTCCTATAATCTTTCCTGTTTCCATTAATGGGGAACCTCACATCTCCAGTTGCTTAGGTCAAAATCACTGGAGATGGCCTGGACCCCTCCCTTTCTCTTGCACCTCAAAGCGAATCCTTCGGCAAATCCTGCAACTCGGCCTTCAAAATATCTGCTGAGTCTAATTACTTCTCACCATTCCTGCCAAATCCAACCTGGTATAAGCTGCCATGGTCCATGTGGATCATCACCAAGCTTCCTGACTGAACTTCGCGCTTCTGCTCCTGACTCCCCACGTCCATTCTCTTCACAGCATTGAGGAGCTTCCTGTCGCCTTTTGAGTACAAGCTGGAGGCTTCAGAGTGATCTATAAGACCCAAGGTGACCCGGCCTTGCTTCTTCTCTGACCCCGTCTCCGGCCACTCTGCCCCTTCCCACTCCATTCCAGTCTCGCCGGCCTTTCTGTTCTTTCCTTAACATGCCACATGTCCTGCTACCTGACGGCTTTGTGCGAGCGCCCCCATCCCACTCCAGAGTGAGCTCTCTCCATTTCTTGGCAGGTGTCTATCCCAATAGAGATGCCTTCTCTGCTTAACCCACATCAAATAGTAACCCCTACTCCAGCACTTTCTTTTGCTTTGTCCTCATTTCTTACATCTCCATAGAAGTTATCAGTGTGTGCTATACTGTGTGTTTAAGTGTTTATTTACATGTATCCTTAATTCTTATCTGGGCTCCTGGACTAGACCGCAGTAGGTGCTCAACACACAATTGATGGATGAATGGATGACTGCAAGGCTTAAACGACACCAGAAGTATAGTATGAAATCTAATCTATGATGCTATCTGGAACTTGAAGAAACAATTTCTCTGAATGATGAGGCCCGGAATCCTGTGTGTACCTAAGTGTCACAAGAGTGCTTCTGATCTCACCCTTCTTCTAAGCAAATTTACTCAGAAAGGAGGGAGGTGGCAGGTTCTCTCTTGGGCCACTCAACCCTGAGAAGGGTTGGAATAAATGATTGCACATTCCCTTACCCCCTCTTTTTTTTTTTTTTTAACTTCCTGCTTGCTCCTTACTTTCACATGGGGTCAGGGGAGGCATTGCTTAAATGCCTGCTATCTGAATTTTGGTTAGGAATTAGAAACATCAAGATGTATTTTAGTGGAAGGTGTTTTTGGAGCAATTTAAGACTACATTATAATTTTGTTCGACTTCACCAAAATTGCAATTCCATATTTCTGGACAAGGGGACAGGAAGGTCTGTGTAATGACAGGCAGAGAAAGCTGAGTAGCACACCTGGCCCTCTCAGACAGTGCCACCAGGGGATGGCGCCAGAAGGTGACCTCGCTGTCCTGTGTGGCTGGCAGGCGCCCCTCTGCTGGCAGCTGGGGAAGGAAATGCTATCTCCGCATGACAGAGGCACTTTCTGTGGGCTCCTCCCTCTGTCTGACCCCCCTCATTTCTGCAGACAGCCTCTGATTCTCTCTAGAATCAGAGCTCAGACACTTGTGGTTGTTCTTTATTCAGACTCAAGAACTTGCAATTTCACGGTGACCTCTTCAAACAGCGAGAGTGGGGAGAAGCAGGGAGAGAAGCAAAGCTTTTAGTGCCGCTTCCTGGCTCTCAACGTAAGTTACATAAAAGGAGAAAAGAACAAACTTTAAAATGTTTTTGGAAGTGTCATTTGATGATGTGTTCAGCAATCTTCAGAAAATAGGTACATGTTACCACCACATTAGGGAGAAAATAAGTTAAATAAAAATTTCCAGCAGCAAGCCTGAAGGCTATCATATTGTCACTCAATAATTGGTTTCTGAAAATCCTCAGATGCATTTTAGTAGGTCTGCAAGCTTTCAGCTTTCTGGATCACAAACCATACACATTGCCCCCAAAAGGAACAGACGCAGTCAAAGTGACAGATTCTAATTTAGAGACTGAAAAGTGAATCTTCTATTGTTTTTGAAGGTAAAAGAAGAAAAAACAAAGGTCTTGTTTTTTCTCCTGAAAACTTACCTATAATTATGCTTTGCAGTGGGAGGAAAAGAGCATCCTTGCTAATACCTGAGTTTTAAAAGCTACTTTTGATTAATTTATTCATACTTTCATTAGCAGGTCAGGAAACATGCTTTTCAGAGCACACACCTACAATTCTGTAGCTTGATTTATGAGACACAGCAGGGCGGGGTACAAGTGAATACAGGGAAAGCAGCAGACACAAACAGAAAGCGCATTTTACAGTGAGGGCTGCTTTACATTAAAATCTCTTGCCTGTTTGTGGCGGGTGCTTTCTCTCCTGTTAGATTTCTGAGTGTTCCAGGCCAAAGGAAAACACACTCTCCACCCCTTCAAGCCAGTCCTGCATTAGAAAAGTGCTGATGGTCTGACCTGCTTTGGATCCCTGTGCACACATTGAACACACAAGCGGGGTCTCAGCAGCAACTCCGCCCGCCTGAGGAGAGGCGCTGGAGGAGGCGCCGGAGTGGTCAGTCCGAATGCAGTGGGCAGGAAGAGGGCACGAAAGGAACGCAGCTAAGATCTACTGAGTGACTATGATGTCCCAGGTACTGCAAGGGCTTTATATACGCTATTTAATCTTCACAAAAATGAGTTTGCTCCCTGACATTTTACAAGTGTAGAAAGTCTCCGACTCTTCAGATGTGACTTCGAAGTTTCTGCTGTTTTTATTTTAAACTCTGAGCCTGAAGTTTACAGAAATCATTTCACATTGGCCGTTTGCACTTCCTTTATATTGTAATTTTAGTTTTAAATTTTTTTTTTTGTTTTATTTTTTGAGACAAGGTCTCACTGTGTAGTTCAGGCTGGCCTTGAACCCACTATATAGCCTGGGCTGGCTTCAAACTCATGGTGATCCTCCTGCCTCAGTCTCCTGAGTACGAGGATTACAGGTGTGTGCCACCATGACCAGTTAGGGTTTTTTTTTTTTTTTTTTTTTTTTTTGTGCCAGTGATCGAACTTGGGGCCTTGTGCTTGCAAGAGAAGCACTTTAATCACTGAGCTAAATCCCCAGCCCTGACCGGTTAGTTTTTAAATACACAGGCTGAAAATTTATACTTGTACATATGTATGAGGTTTCAAAATGATGCTACGATTTAGGGATACAAGGTGGGATAGTTAAAACCCAGTGAGTTCACGTAACTGTCATGCCAAATATTTAACATTTTGGGGGGATAAGAGCATTTGAAATTAACTCCTAACTAATTTGAAATGTTAAATACTTTGCTACTTAACTATACTTATCATACTGTGTAGAAGATTTTTTAAAATTCCTAATTAAGATTTTGTATCCTTTGATCATTGTGTCCCACACTGCTCACCCACCCCATCCTTGGTAACTACCCTTCTACTGTCTGTTACACTGAGGTTGATTGTTTCAGATTGTTCCACATATAAGTGACAATATATAGTATTTTTCTTTCTGTGCCTTGTTTATTTCACGTATCACAATGTTCTCCATTCCACCTATATAGTATCAAGTGACAGGATTTTCTTTTTTAAGGTTGAGTAATACTCCACTGTGTCTATCTGGAATGTTTTGTTTATCCATTCATCTGTGTATGGACACTTAGCTTGACCTCAGAATTTGGCTGTTGTGAATGTGACTAGTGCTGCAGTGAACACGGGAGTGCAGACATCTTTTGATTTTAAATCTGGTACGTACCCAGAAGTAGGACTGCTGGATAATATGGTAATTCTACTTTTAGCTTCTTGAGGACTGTTCATACAGTTTTCCTTAATGACCTTGTTATTTACAGTCCACTAACAGTATACAAAGATTCCCTTTTCCCACTTTCTCACCAACACTTGTTATCTTCAGTCTTTTTCATAATAGCCATTCTGACAGCTGTATGATTTCTCATTGTGCTTTTCACTTGCATTTGCTTAATGAATAGTGACATTGAGCATCTTTTTTTTTTTTCAAGTATCTGCTGGCCATTTGTATGTCTTCATTTGAGAAGTGTCTACTCAAGTCCTCCACCCATTTTTAATTGGGTTTTCTTGCTAGTGAGTCGTTTGAGCTCTTTATATTTCTTGGGTATGAATCCCTTATTGGATGTACAGCTTGCAAACATTTTCTCCCAATCTGTAGGTTGTCCCTGCACATGGTTGATGGTTTCCTTTGCTGCAAAAAGCTTTTGAGTTTTAGTCTGATTTAATCCCACATGTCCATTTTCACTTTCGTTGCTGGCTATTTTTTTTCTTTGTTTTCACAACTATGTGTGGTTTGCATCCCATCTCTCTCTAAAAAATACATTCAGTATATTCATTAGAAAATCTTTGCCTAATACTAAGTAACTAATAGTAATTAACAAAATCCTAATCAGTAGATAACGGCATTGTGAGCAGCATATCTCAAAAGGAACACTTTCCCTGAGTTAATACTTCACAAGTACTTTTTAACAGTAAGAAGATACTATCTGGAAATGCAATTCTAAATAAGGATGTTAACTATCATCTCGAAAAGTGCCTGAATACTACACTGCAAACAAATCTTGCACGTAAAATATAAAAATTCTTTGTGTTACATTTGAAATCTGATAAATATTTATTATCAATGCTGTTTGCTTTTAATCTGTTCAGGATATCATTTCTCCAGCTTCTTAGTAGTTAAACAAAATGGCATTTACATTACAATATTGCTTGCCAACAATCTCATTTTCTGGTTTAGTCAGCAGCCCTTCATGCTTGATTAGTCTTTAATTATACAAATACCTACATATTAAAAAAAGTTTTATTTTTTTCCATACTTTGAGCATGTAATTATTTTCTCTTGCATGCAATAACCTTTAATTTTAGGATTAAGCAACTGACTCTTTTTAGTATGGATGGGCCTTTTCAAGTGTTAAAGCAAATTTGGTGATTGTATTATGAGAAAAATTAACTTTGGGAAACCTCTCATCAGTGTATTTGACAGCTCCCTGATCAACTGTTACAGAAAGCGTTGGGTACCTGCAAGAGCAAACAAGATTCATTCCTCCAGCTTTTTCCTATTTCTGCCTGTCTTTAGCCTAGAAATGTGGTAATTTAATCACTTAAAGCCTTATACCTAGTTCCCTATTTCCATAAATTAGGAAATAGCAGCATTTGTTCTACATATTTTAATCACCATTTTATCCTATGTTTATGTTCTAGTGTAAACTTGGTTCTTGGTTATGGTTCTAGGGTAAACTTTGATAATGAAAGATTTTTTTAAAATAATACATTTTTCTCAATAGAATGTTTGAAAGTCTAGGAGTATCTTGTTGAGTTAGGAATGTTTTTCTCTGTGTGTGTAGACTTATACTTGCGGCCAATGAGAAGGCCAAACAACAGTAAGACTTGGAAGTACAGCTTCCCTTTCCAACACCATGCATAGAGAGGAGGGGGAAATCCTTTCTAAACTATGTGACACACTGTTGAATACTTATTCTGTATTAGTTTTCTTCTCTCTCCTCTATGCCACACCCAGAAAAAAATCATTTCCTTCTGAGAATCATCTCAAGAAGCAAATTGATCTGAGAACATCAAAACATTCAATTAGTCACATTCAATATGTACCATGTTCCTGGTTCCGTCTTAGTCTCCAAGGACATAAAGGTAGATAAGACTTATGGAGGCTTTAGACCAACTCTACGCAATAAGACTTCAGCTTGTGTTTAAAGTGCTGGCAGGAAAGCTCTTTAACTTTCTCTATTAACTCTTCCAAAGTTCAATTCACCTGGTGATAACAGTATCTTCCTGTCTTACCCAGTGTGTTGTTTTTTTTTTTAAACACAGAATTACAATTCCATTTCCTCTTCTGCTACTCCCAGGATTAGTTACAGAATCTCAGAGCTGCACAGGAGCAGAAAGTTCACCCGATCCCACAACAGTACATTCCAAGACACCCCGTAGAGTCATCCCTGCCCTGCCCCTGCCAGCTCACCCCACTTTTGCATGGGCTCCTCGGAAGCTCTGTTTTGTAGAGTGTGTTTCTGTGCTCCAGGTTCTCCTGTGGGGATGCTGATCACTGCTGGGACATGGCAAGGAATGAGACAAAGTTCTTGGGATTATGAAATTTATATTCTAGTTTTAAGAAGAAAATAAGAAGCAGATAATCAAACACATATATGATGTGTCAGGGAGTGATAAATTTTCTGAAGAAGGAGGAAGGAAGGAAGAGAGGTGCTATGTGTGCATGTGAAATACAAGATGGTGAGAGAATTTTGCCTTTCTGATGAGATAAAATTTAAGCCAAGACCTGAATGAAGTAGGTATCTAAGAAAATAGGATCTAGGCAGAGGACATAGTAAGAGCTAAGGCCTGGAGTACAGAGAGTCAAACAGTAAAACAGTATATCTGATTACATATGCAAAGAGTGATCAAAATACACGATATATATTTACATTTTTAAAAATTTGTTACAGTAAAAGACACATTGCTGTGAATCCCCTTGAAAATACTCCCCCCCCCCACTTCGAACACACTTATCTAATCGTTCTTGCCAATTTCTGAAGCGGTTCTGGAAGGCCTCTTTCATGAGAGTCTTTACAAGGTGTAATAAAAAAATACAGTGAATGCTGCCGCTGAGTGCCTCCAAGCGTCATAAAAACATGACGATGTGTCCTCATCTACCTTATTCTGGCCCTGTGCGACTTCTGGCTCTTCCCCAAAGTCGAAATCACTGAGAAAGGTAAATATTTCGAATCCATTCAGGGAATCAAGGCAACCGCAGTGATGGAACTAAAGAGACTCAAGAAAGTCATCCAGAACTGCTCCAGAAAGCACAAAGTTAGAAACCACATTTTTATTTGCTTGCTGAGTTTTCTTTGTTTCTATCCAGAGTTTTCCCCAAACACCTGCAGGAAAGTTCAGATTTTTCTGAATATTGGTTTTTGCAAAGCCAGACACCAAGCGTTCTCTTAAGTTTCTCTTCTGTTCCTTCTCCCCTCCTGCACCTCTTCTCCAAGGGTCATCCCTCCTGGAACCCTCTACACTCCTCCTCTAAGACTGTTGCCTTCTCAACGTGTGTATCTGTCTTCCTGGGATTCCTTTCGGCCTCCTCCTATGGTGAATATCCAGTCTTTGTCTCCATTTTGGCTTACTCTCTTGTTTGGGTAGGACACTTCCTCCAGTAGATTCGATGAAAAATGCATGAAATAAAATTACCTTTCCAGAGATGTTGCATCTTTCTCATTTTGCTTGTTTTTTCTTCTTCTCTTTCCTTTTATTCAACTTTCTGACAGATATTCTTTATCTTCTAAATGTTCCATTGAATTTTTTATTTCTGCTATCATTATTTTAGCCATGGATGTAAATGTCTTCTGAAATATTCTCAAAATGTTTCCTGTACACAGCTCTTACATGTTTTGTGGCGATCTAGCCTTCTGTCACAGATCTGAGCGGTCCCCTGAGGCCAGGTTCATCATTCAGAATGTAGACTTTCCCTGGATCCTCCTGTGAAGAGTACAGAGCTCTTCTCCAAAGCAGCCACACCGTAAGTCTGCGTTCAGAGGGTGCCTCATTCAATTTCTGCTGGAGATGGTTGTCTATCCGTTTGGGTTGGGAATGGCGTTAAATCTTCAGCTGTTCGTTTCCCAGGCATCTAACCAATTCTCCTGCTTTTCGCAACATCCCCATCCTCCTAGTAGCTGGTGTCTCCAACCCCAAAGGTTTCTGGGGTATTCAGAGGTGCTGTTGTTGTTCTTACACTCTTCCACCTGCTTTTCCAAAATTTGTTGACAAAGTGTACCCACTACTGTTTTCTCTCCACTTTTCTTCTCCATTTTGGATTTAAACCATTCATTCTTTTCTTTATTATTATTTTGTGGAGATGAATGCACAGTTCAACCTATCTCATTTAATAGGAAGTCCTCCCATTTTTTCTCTTAAGAATTGGAAGACAGTTTATGTTAGGTTTCTAGTACCTTTTGCACTCTTTCTAATTCCTCAGATATTAACAACCATCTTCAGTCATTTCATCTTTCATTTAAAATCCTGTTTCTTAGATACTGTTTCTTAGTCCATTAACCATTTTTGTGTTTTTCCCTGAGTCTTAACTAACCTAAAATCTTACTTAGATTCTATGCAGCAACAGTTCTTAAATCCTGTTGATCATCAAAATCATTGGCTCCACCCCAGAGTTTCCGATTGTAGTTCTGCTGGTGGAGGAGGGGCATTTGTATTATTCCAGAATCCCCAGCTGATAAAAATTTGTTCTTTAATTTTTTTCTTATTAAAAATTTTAAACCCATAGAAAAGCAGACCCAAGAGTCTCATTAACTCTTAAGGACCCATTCACCTGCTTCAATAATAATCAAGTTACGGGCAATAGACTTTCAGCTATATTCATCCAACCACTTTCACCATGTTACTCTTTTTTCTCTCATGACATTTTAGAATAAATTTCAGACATGCTAATCATGTCATCTATATTTCAGTATCTATCTTCAAAAGCTACTGAAAATAGAACATGACAAAACAAAAAACCTATGTACACTATCATATGGAAAATATTAAAAATATTTCTTCAATAGCATCAAATATTCAGTCAGTGGTCATATTTCTGAATGTGTTATGAGTCTCATAGTTTTTCCCACTTAGTTTGCTTGAATAGTAATCTAAGTAAAGAGTTGCTGTGTCTTTGAATCTGGGATCAATTCTTCCTCCTCCTCCGCTTCCTTTACTTCTTCCTCTTCCTTTCCTCCTTTCCTCCTCTCTGTCTCTGTCTCTCTCTCTCAAAATTTACTTGTTGAAGAAATCTCCCCGTGGAGTTTGGATGTGTGGCCAATTCTCTGAAGGACCCTTGTTTATGAAAGTGCTTGCCCCCTCCCTTCTGTATCACCAACAAACTTTTTAATAATTTCACATTTTTGGCCATAGAAAGAACATCATATCTTAATATAAATTCCTATTTCCATCCTCTCACTAAATTAAGAAATCATCCAAACTCAGCTTTTGTGGTGGGGAGCGGAATGACACTGGGTGGAGGTAGTTGGGATAAACTTGCAGGTGGCTTGGCACAAGGTGCCCACGTCATGTACTCTGCGTGCCAGGGCAGTTCTGAGGGTCAAGTGGGTGCTAGTAATCATACTGGATGACAGACATGCAGGAGACTGTTTGGGTTCACAGGAAGTGGGAAGTTGCTCTGTTGGAGCCAAAGAAGATGCACTCAAATCCCAGATCTACTGCCCATGAATTTGGGGGTTTCGATGAGTTCCCAGATTCTCTGAACCATAGTGTGCTTATTCCTATGATGACTCCCAGGTGCCAGTAGGAAAACATTCACAAAACATCTAGCACAGCACCTGGAATGTGCTAAATGATCAAAATGTTTTTATTTTTTAAACCAGACCATCGCTTGGCCAGGAGAATGGTGTGTGCCTGTCCACTCTGTCGGTGGAATTTGAGGCAGGCAAAGCCTGTCATGTGACACTTCCAGGCATCCAGCAGCAGGGCACCCACTTTCCATTGCCTCAGGTTGCCCTGTCTGCTTTATAATACTTTTATGCTTTGGATAACATGATTTAACCCACAGATCAATCAGATCTATAAAATATTAAGAAAGCCTGCTTCTCTGTCTATTATATTCTGAATGTCAAAAACCATCATGAGATGGTAGAGAAAAAGAAACAGATTAATTAGAAAATGATGTTCCTTATTTTGATGACATTTCTCCCCAAACAAAAGAAGCTGATTGAAAGCAGTTTAAATCAAGCCTGGATTTCCTAGGGCAGAAAGGGATGGGGGTGAAACAGTTTCACAAGAAATCATAATCCTAATTAGAGCTACAGTTTTTATAGTGCATACCCTGTCCCCCAGTCATTGCTCTAAACAGAACAATAAATAGGCACTGTTTCTTTCATTAGTAAGTATATTCTCCATCAAGTAATTTTGTAAATAAATTTAACATAGTCTGACAAGAGGCACTTGCATTTCTGTGAAACGAACAGCTGCTCAATGTGGAACCCTCACTTACAACAGTTATCAACAGCTCCAAGGTACACAGAGGTATGAGACAGTGGCTCTGTCTAAGGAGCTCATAATTCAAGCAAAGATAATATATATGTCCAATAAAATTGTAAAAAAAGAAAAAAAGAAAATGATTCAGAGAGCACATGCTAAGTGCCCAGGGTCTGAGTTCAGAGAACAGGACAATTACAGAGGGCCAGGCCACCTGGGGGCACTTTATGGGAGAAGGGGGAGAGGAGCGATCCAAGAGGGAAGAGGGACCAGGAGGAGGGGGACCTTCCACGAGATAAGCACGGCACCAGCAAAGCCAGTGAGGACATGGCACAGGATGTGGCAAAACACAGAGAGACCGGGCTGAAGCTCACGGGATGGAAGTTCATCTCCAGGGCGGTGGGGAGCAGGGACCGCTCTGAGGGGATGAGGTCACGTGGCTTCTGCCCCATGGATGGATCAGTGTGGTTAGAACCGGAGTGGGTCTGTAACAAAGCAGGTCTCGGCCCGTCTTGCTCTCGCCTGTGTGACGCCTTCTGTCATGTGTACCCACATCCTCAGCGGATATGGGTAGCATGTTCGGCTTCTGGCCTCCAGGACTCTGGGGTAAATAAATTTCTGCTTATTACAAATTACTCTGTCTCGCACAAGTTTAAGTACTGCATTGTTTCTCTTGTGTGAGAAACCTAAAGCATAAATAAGAAGTATAATGGAGGATGGATATTGGGAAGTAGCAAGAACATGCTCAAATGGGAAGGGGAATGAAAGAGTGGAAGGGGGGAAGGGAAGGAAGGTAAAATGAAAAAGAGAGAATGGAAGGAAAAAGTGGAAACAAGGCTTCTGTAAATGGGGAGGGGAAGAGAGCTTGAAGGGAGGGGATGGAAGTGGGGAAAAAAGAATTAAGATATATTATGTACAGGTACAAATTCCTTATGACGAATGTGATCAATATGTATGACAAATATGTACTAATACAAAACATAAGGTTAAAAAATAAAAATTAAAACAAATTACTTTGTCTCAGATACGCTATTCAAACAGTACAAAATGGACTAAAATAGAGGTGTTATGAACAGAACGTTTTTCTCAGGAAGGTCAACTTGGCAGGAGTTTGCAAAGTGGGCTGCTCAGGGAGAAAATGGAAGTAGTAACCTACAAAGGATGGAGACGACTCTGGCCAGGGCCAGCCAGGTAGGACCGAGAAGATCTCCAGCACCTTGGGGTGGAATTTGCCAGCCCCTAGTCTCCCTGAGAGTGGGCTGCAGACCTTGCCTCACACTTGTACCTTCTGGGGATCACGGCTCTTTCCAGGAACCTAAATTAGCCTGCTTATCTCTGTAGGGTTATAGATTTCCTTTCCTACCATTTTCTTTCTTTTTTTTTTTTTTTTTTGTGGTGCTGGGGATCGAACTCAGGGCCTTGTGCTTGCAAGGCAGGCACTCTAGCTACTGAGCTAAATCCCCAGCCCCTTTCCTACCATTTTCTCTCACTCTTTTACTTTCTCTTTAGAATCGTCCGCTTATTTTTGGATGGACTGTTTTATTAGCTTTTAACATTATCATTTAGTCTTTGAATTTAATAGGCTAAACTATTACTCTGCTATGAACTTCCAACCAAATAGCATGCTGTTGAGCCTTCGAGTCCCCTGCAGCATGTGCATGTGCGTGTGCGTGCCTGCGTGTATATGGGGAGAATGATGTGACCGTAACGTTTTGGGGTTTTTTGA
Organism: Hystrix cristata; assembly: GCA_004026905.1. Taxonomy (NCBI): domain Eukaryota; kingdom Metazoa; phylum Chordata; class Mammalia; order Rodentia; family Hystricidae; genus Hystrix; species Hystrix cristata. The sequence goes on from PVJO010000260.1 coordinate 155,099, forward strand.
CTGTGGGGTAGTGTTTAGGGTTTAGGAGTTCACTGTCATAGGCAATAGGTTGGGATCCTGTTAAACCTACTTCTTGACCTGTTGTTATATGTCCACTTCTGTCTACCTGAAAAGTTGGGTATTTCAGGATAGGGTTTTAAAAATTCCTCTGACATTGCTCCATAGCAACAAAATAAATTTTACATCGCAAACTTACTTGTACGTACATAGAGAATATACACACAATTGTATTAATCTTTCAATATGTCTATGTATCTTTCTACATGTAAATATATATATAAATCTAAAAATATGGTGAATGCTTAAAAAATCTTATTACAGTAAAAGATACAGAGGCAAGAGTGATGGGAAAAATGTGTTCAAAGTGAGGGGGATTAATGGCTATACATCTTTTACTGTAATGATTTTTTTAAAAAATTTAAACCTACACAGTATCTTTGATCACACAAATCATATGTCAACAAAAATAGTTGTAAGAAAAAAAAACATAGCCCTACTATGTGTGATACGTCCTGGTGTTTAGTTTTCTCCTTTACTATTTCCTGTAAAAAAATGCTGGTTACAAACCAAAAAAAAAACCCCAGATATAACAGCCACTAAGGAAGTCATGATGGAGGATACTGTATCTTGCCCCGGTCTGGGCACATGGTCCCACCTAATTCAACATAAGGATCCACAGAAAGGTCCAGAAGGCACAAGGCCACCCTGTCTTCTGTGACAGTCTGTCTTCCTAGTCCTGGTTACAAGTGTACCAGATTCGTTCTGGGCGGGAAGAAAGGAGGATGTGAAGCACACCAGTGCAGAGGGTGCCAACATGTGGCCTGGTGTGAGTGAATGGGACCTGGGCAACCCACAAGGTGGCTAGAGTGGTCTGACTGCTCCCCAGTACTGACTGCCTCCTGGGGAGGGGAGGAGCCCGATCCCTGTTCCTTTCCAATGACCCATTTTAAGATGGTCCGGAGGCTGTACTTCCTGACGCCCAGTTCCCTGATAAAGCAGGACTGAACAGAGAGAAGTCCTACATCGCTTCTAAGTTCTATCTTTTGAGACGTCTCAATTGAAAGTCTAGACAGGGATGTGCCTTGGGGTCTCCCTCTGTGTAACTCTAACAGGGGGATCATTTTTGTAGACAGATTCAGCGATACAGAATGAAAAGAATCTAGATTCTGATTTGTTTTCATAAAAAAGTAGTATTTCTACCCACCTCGCCCCTGAACACATCTGGTATCAAATGGTGTTTATGTAAAAATTAGAATCCTGGAAGCAAATGCACGTTGGAACAATCTGATCTCCCAGCCTAGACTTCCTCTTTCTCAGTCCTGACACTTTAGATTATTTCAATCCATTCCTTGGTTATAGAGCCATGTTGGCAAACAGATTTTTCTAAAGGTTTTTCCCCACTGCTCAGAGCTAAAGGTTTTGTCCTCTGACCTTTTGATTCCCGTTCTGCATCTAATCAGTGTCAGGTCACCCTGAGCAAAACTAAAACGAGGTTAAGTGGAAAACAGAGAGCACCGCCCAGGCCAGCACAAGAGCGGCCTCAGACCCAGCCGGCCAAGTTCTCAAAGCTCACCACTCTGAACTGGTACAATAGTGCAATCCTCGGGTAAGAGGATATTTCTTGTTTACACCCCCACCCATTTGTTTGGTGCCTGATTTGTTTCCAGTTGCAGTGGGGAGGTCAGGGCAGCCCGGAAAATGAATGGAATCAGCCTCCTGCCGGGCGCCTGGTGCCGACGGGTGTTACGGATCAGAGTCAAGCCGGCTTCCTTCCCAAGCTCGGGCCGATGTAACTCACTGGAGTGGCAAATTACATCAGACCTACAGCTGTAACCCGACATTATGATTAATTTGATCAGTAATTTCTCCTGTTTTTCATTTTAATCGGTGTGACTATTCTGCTGTGGCAGGTCTTTCAGATCTAATTAAGATAAATTTCCCAGTAAAAGACTTGGCAGACTTTCTGAGTCAAATCCAGGCATCCAGTGTGAAGACCCGCAGCCTCAGTCAATCACCTCCGGGGAGGGCCGGCAGGAGTGCTGCAATCAACCATTCACACTTAAGCGAATGCATAATCTCCAGCACTGCTTAGTCATGCTCTCAAAACATCCCTGGCAGGAGAGGAAGGCAAGAAAAGCCCCAGACAATGTCATTCTTGCCCCGTGCTTGCCCTCCACAGATCTGCCCGAACTACGTGGATAACCTCCAAGTGGACACTACAAAATCCCTGCTTCATGTTTCTAAAGAAAGATTTACAATATACATACATACATATATATATTCACCCCCTATATGTGTATATATGAATATATATGTCATACATATATGATAGACAAATATACACAAATACGGAATACATTTGCATGTAATTGTATGGCTGACAGTGTACATAGGTACACACAGTCTGACCCTTGCTTGGATACAAAGACACAGCAATATACAAATTGGGTTTGAGGCAGCAGGGTGTAAGAGTTTGTTTTTCCAATTTGTTTTCTTTTAGGTCAGCCTGGGCATTCATTTTTGCACCCTAAAGCTGCTATCTGTCCAAGTTCTGTTAGGTGTCTGTTCTTCGAAGATGGAGGTGTAATGAGAGTTCTTTCCAAAGTTGTTAATCAGCAGGGCTTTTGTCCAATCTGCTGAGGCAGACATTGGGCAGGTGTCAGGGATTTGTCTGGGGTCCTAGTCCTCACGCCTTCTTGCAGGAAATAAAAAGAAAGTTCAGGTACTTCCAAAAGGCAATAGCAGGGATTTCTGAAGCATTTTTCCTCTCTTAAAAAACATTTTTTTTTGTTGGTACTGGGGATTGACCAGGGCCTCTATTCTGAGGTACATCTCCAGTCCTTTTAAAAACTTTTTATTTTTGAGACAGGATCTCACTAAGTTGCTAACTTGCCCAGTCTGGGCTTAGAATTGCAATCGTTTTGCCTCAGCCTTCCAGAGCACTAGGATTACAGTGTGCGCCACCGTACGCATCTTTTCTCCCATTTTACCAAGAAAGCATCACCCTATGATGATGCCACCACCCCCAGTTATCATAAAGTAAGTACCCTTTCTAACAGGAATGGCACGTGGAAGGAAAACAGACATGTGGCCAGAGTCAAAATGCTTAATTTGAAGGTCATTTTGTATTTAGGTACCACCTTCCCTATTAAAATGGTGAAGAATTTCCACTAACTACCACTATATGATCTAAAGCCAGGTAAGAACCACCACATTCTGCCTCTGTACAATCACCTCATTTTGAGGATGATTTTGCTACTGTCTTGCATGTAGTTTGATGTTTGCTCCCAAAAGAGTATGGTAATAATGGTGTGAGGGAAGCCTCCCCCTCTCCCTGCTGAGACAGACGATCTTAAGTGTTGTGATGGTTTAGATTGAGAATGTCTTTCAAAATTCCCATGTGTGTGGAAGGCAACTGGATCATGGGGACACTTCACCTATCGGTGGGTTTATCCACCGATGATTTCATGGCCGAATGTGCGATTAGGAGATGGGGCCCGGTTGGAGATGGGTCCCTGGGTGTGACCCAGAAGGGTGCGCTCCTGTCCCTGGCCCCTCCCTTCTCTCTGTGCTTCCTGGCTGCCGCAGGGTGAGCACCTTTTCCTCCCCGTGCCCCTCTGCCGTCCTCTTTCTGCCTTCAAGCCAGCTGACTAAAGACTAAAACTGTGAGCCAAGATAAACTTCTCTTCCTTTAAATTGTGCATATTGGGTATTTTGTCCCAGTGACCAGGAAAGTGACCAAGACAACTGCAGTGATGGCTGTGTGAAAGATGGTGGAAACACAGGTAGGTGTGATTGTCACAGTCACACAGTAAGGTGATTTATAATCTAAAGATTAGTGTGAGACTTTCTGACTTCTCACAGGTTCCTGCTGGCTATCTCGGCTCTTACTGGTCACAGACCATTGTAATCTCTTGGAACTTTTGTCTCAATTTGGTGGACATGATTTCAACAGGAAAGGAAAAGGATGTGTGACCTTGTCCTCACGCCCAACTCAGAGCTGCTCATGTGTGAGCAATGATGAGATCAAGATTTGGAGCAAAAGAAAGACAAGACAGGAAGGAAAATGGGAATCTTTCCTCCAACAGTGCTATCTCCCCATCTTCAATTGTAGGAAAGAAATGATGTGATTTAAATGAGATCTTCTTATGAGATGAAAATCCCACAGTGAAAAAGGAGGTAGGTAGCAGAGAAGACATGGCTCTGATGTCAGACAGACCTTAATTTGAATCTTGTGCCTTCCAGGCCCTCAGACCTAACTCTTCGTCTGTGAAAAGGAGCTAATGGGATGGGAAGGTTCACTGAGCAGAACTTAGCTCTGCAGGGTGTAGGCTGAGGGGCTGGTAGCACCCATCTCTTGTAGGAGCTGCCTGGAAATGCAAGATCTGGGGTGGGCTCCCTCCCAGAAGCGCTGACTCAGAATCCACAGTGATCGAGACCCCGGGGGAGTCACAGGCAAATGACAGACTGGAAGCCCTAGTGCTGACCAGGTGAGGCAGTGTCTAGCAGCAGAGGGACACCTAACAAGCTTTCGGTCAGGAACCACTGTTCTTGTTTGAAAGGATGCTAAAGACTATGAAAGGCTTATTTATTCTACCTATTACATTTTGAAAATCAGGCATAAATCACAAAGTTTGAGAGTTTTTTTTTCCCCTGTACATATGGGGTCATTAACCCAATTTTGAAGTCTAAGAGAAGCTGGAGGAGATAACAAAACACAGATATGGCTGTATTTATTCCCAGATAGGGTGTTAATCTGAAGAGGAACAGGGTAGAACCGATACCAGCTCATTCTCTTTAGAAATGAAGAGCTGGTCTTATTATACATAGAAATAAAGTCAATGCTGACTTATGTAGCCAACATGTAGGGTAAAAAGCATTTTGTATAAACAAAGGGTAGAAATTTTTTCTCTTATAAATGAATAATCTGGAGTTTGTTTACAAGACCAAAAATGGTTGTCCTCAACTCCGGTTATACACTGAGATTTCCTGGGAAGTTCAAAAATGCAGACGCCCAGGTTTAATCAGAACCCCTGGGTGGGCCCCAGGCATTGGTACTGTATTTTAAAAAAGAAAAGAAAAACTCCTCATTGATCCTAAAGTACAGCCAAGGTCAGGAATTTCCTCTTGAAAAAAGAAACCAAAGGAATTAAATTACAGCTACAGGTATGTGGCCCCAGCTATCTGGAGATGGTGTGGCTTGCGGAAGGCAGGCAACAACAGTCATCCGCCAGGCGAGGTCCCAAAGACCCCAAAGTTGATTACAGGTAGGTCTTCCTTTTGGTTGGAAGACAGACACTTTATCGCTGACCATCGGTGGCTCATGGAGAACGAAAATGGTATGACAGTTGTACTTTAACGAGGCTTAAAATGGATTCCGTAAGACTCCTTATGCTTCACGGAGCTTTGAAAAGACCCTATTCTTGCTTTCCGCCTTTATTAACTTTCTGCCTGTTCAAGTTGGTTCTGAGGACTATTTGGCATTAGCTTTAGTTTGGCCAGATTCCGTCTGTGAGGACAGCTCTACTGAATATTACTTTTTAGAACCTTAGAAGTAAAAAATTATTTTCTTTCTAATTAAAAAGGAGAACTTTCTAAGCCTTCCAGACCTCCGGAGAGCTTTCTTGAAGGGGAGAAAGAGGGTTTCTTTTTTACTTTCCCCTCTCTAAACCCTTCAACTCCGTGCTGTTCTCTTTAAATGCCACATTTTCAACCTCACAATGCACAGACAGAAAGCTCCATTCTGGAAAGAGCAGCCAGTCTCTGGGAGGGTCTGGAGCCCAGCTGAGAAAAAGAAGGGGCTCCCTAACTTTACTTCTTTCTTCTGACAGCAAAATATCTTCTGCTGTCGAAAAGTAAGTGCTGGCACTGGCTGATCCTTGTGAAAGGACAGTTCGGACAAAATGCGTTGGGCTGCAAAGGTGCATTGATTGGAGCCCCGGCTGGGCTTTCAGATGCAGCCACTAGTTCCCAGAGCACAGCCCACAGCATACAAATGTGAAGCTCTCCCTCCACAGCAGCATTCACCTGCGACCCACCGGCATCCTGCCGGCGACCAAGGACACAGAATGGCTTCTCCAGCAGAAAGCCCCTCCAAGGAGCACCCGCCGCTTTGCCACGCGGGTCCCTCTTCTGCGTGACAGAGGAGACTCTGGGGCTGATATTCTCAACATGGTGTGTTTCTCTGCCTTGTCTTGTACCTACAGGACCCCAGTATTGGCATTTCTGGCCGGAGTGACCAATTTAGTTTTTAACAGTGGAGGATGAAAGGAAAGAAAACACCAGTGTTCCTGAGAGTCCATTTTTAAAGACAAATGGAAAAAGAGCAGTATAGAAGCCTGATAACTAAGAGAATGACCCACTCCCCAAACGTGGAGTTTTAGATGGTCCCGTACTTCAGATGACTTCCTCCTGGCTTGCCACATAGACTTCAGAATGACTTGATTTTTAGTTTGAAATTCAACCCCTTTTAAAACACAAGGTGGGGGAGGAGTACATCAGGCCTGGGAGATATCCTGAGCAATGGCAATTCCTCAAATGATGGGGAGGTGGGTTTGCCTGGGAGGTGCGGCCCAGAGTCCCATGCCCATTGCTTTCCTGTGCTTGGAGTGAGGCGCTCAACTCAAGAACGGTGGTAGGAGAATGGGAGAGAAGTGGGCAGTGAGGAAGAGGCGGGAGAGGCAGGCCACTGATGAGGGTCTCCCAGGCTTCACATGCTATCAGGAGCTACTCACCCATCTTCGACCAAGTGATTTTGCTCATTGCCAACTTACAAGGGCCTTTGGTTGCTCTTGCTTTGGTTTTGAGGTTTTTTCCTTCCTTTCTTTCCATCTTTCTATACTTTCATTTCTCCACCACCCGGCCTATTGGATCCAGGCAGTGGATCTCAACATACTATTCTGCATAAGGAAAAGGAAGGTTATTTCAGTGGTACTGGTCCTACAACCATGAGAGTAGAAAGTCCAAGAACGATGGTTCCTGAAGGGGCTCATCAATATTAATCAGCCTTACTTGGGAAAAGAAGGGCCCAGTGGTTCCATATGTTTTGAAAATTCTTAAGTTAAATAATGTTAATTATTTAACAACTCTACTCCAGGATGTCTTTTAGCTTTCAATATTTTAATACTCATTGAGAACTATCTAGGAGCAGCACACAGTATGCATCACTTTCTCTCTGTCTCTCTATTCATCCATCCACCTGGAATCTGTTGTCAGTAAAATTCCTTGAAACTAGAAGACACTGGAAATTGCTGGCAGCCAAATAAAGAAATAACATGTATTTCCCTAACAATCAAATGGGCATTGCATTGCAGAGGTGGGAAAATATCAATGGAGACAACCTGAAGTCAGACCAGGTCTGAAATTCCAATTCTGTCACCATATATATATATGTATGTATGTGGAATTGTTTCAACTTTCTGAGACTCAGTTTCTTTGGATCTGAGGATAATTTTTGCCTCTTTTGGGTTGTTGTGAGGAGAAAATGGGATATTGAAGTACTTACGTAGTATAAAATACATTGAGGTCAATTGATAAATGATTGTGATTATTCTGATTAGAGCCATGAACTCATGAGACCATACATGAAATAAAAATGCACCTTTAAAATTACAAATCACACTGCAAATATTAGCCAACTACTCTTAAGAGTAGTTCTTGAGTTCTGCATTGATGTGGGTAATGGTGTTGTGCACAGCAGTCCTTTCCATGGAATATAAACCATGTTCTTCGTGCTATTTCATATAGAAAAGATGGAGGTGGAAAGGACTTCAACATCATCCGATAAATGTTCAGGTAATGAGTGATACAACTGTGTCCCAAAGAGATTTTGTGACTTGTCCTAAAGCCAGTGGCAGATGTGAGATCAAGATTCTCCCTCTTTACCTACATACTGGAAACTACAACTTAAGAGAATTTAGAAGGAAAAAAAAATTTTTTTCTTAATACTGATGATGATACAGGTTCTGTGGGTTCAAGTGAAAAGATTTCAGAATGATACGGTTAGCAAGAGATTAGGACTGTGCATGGCTGCACTTCACTACCTTTCTTCTGTAAAAGTCCTCAAGGCCCTCACCTCCCTGAGTCTCCCGGGTGTAGGCTTGCCCCGTGTGGTGCTTCACACCACCTCTGTTAAAGAGCCCCTCCCCGATGCGACAAAACTCATGCGCAATTACTAACTTCATTATCGCTAATGTGAGTTTGCCCAGTTTGCAGTCCATATTGTTAGTGTGTACACATGTGCTTCTATATCCCATGACTGTTTGGTTTTGTTCAACTTCAAGTGCGTGTGTTGGTCTCATACCCCTCCCTCCTTAGATTGTGATAGTATAGCCAAAGGAGAACAAAACGCTGGCACCAGCTCCTTCCTGGGAACCAAAGTAGATGTTGTCATATAAGTCATTTAATCCCCTCCAACTCTGCAACCAATGAGGACAGGCAGTTGCAGAAGGATGTGCTGATTTGACCCAGGCATCCTGAAGAGCCAGCATTCGACCCCAGGTCTGTCTGCTTCTGAAAGCCACACTAAGCTGTTGCCTCATCTGTAAACTTCCTTTAAGGCTGCAACGCACACCATAGGTGCTCAATACACATGCAGATGTTGATAAGTGTATTTTCTTTACAGCCTAGTTAATATGCACTTGCATGTCTATGCTTTGGAAGTCAGTTTAAAAGCCTATGGAAAATTTTTCTCCAAACCTGCGGGAAATGAATTGAGACTAAAAGATGAGAAATAATATTATAATAAAAGGACTAGGATGTTATATTAAATTTACCTAAATGTTGGCTAAGATTTGCCTGTTTAGAGCAAAGTGCCAGCCGGCAGGCACATTCTGCACATCTCAAATAGCCACTAAAACCTACATCTGCGCACACGAAGGCACAACTGTTCCAGAAGTGTTCTGAATGAGACTTTGGGGTCAGTTTACAAGCCATCGGCCCACAAACCGTGATGGGCGTGGGTAGTAAGTGTGGCTCCAGGCTCACTGCTGATCACCCTGAAGTCAGCCCATGGGCCTGACCAACTGTCACCACCACAGTGGATCTGTGTTCTTTGAGAAGTTGTAATTGCTATGTCAAATCCTGCAAGAATCTTTGCCCACTCCCCGCCTCTCCCCCGTCTGGCACCCTTTCCGTCTGTCGGTACTCGACAAGAGCTTCGTGGTTGGTGGTGTGAACATGAAGCCTGCTTCCTGAAACCCCTTTCCACGCGATTTGACTAATCTGTAGGGCAGGACACAGGGATGGTAAATCTAGACAATGACGAAGAAGCACCACAATCTATAAGTATATTCTTGGTAAACTAATTTTTTCCCCTGCCACTCTCAAAGCAATATAAACTTTGTTGTTCCTCCTGGATCTCAAATGCTTGTAATAAATTCTTTGAAATGTCAGTAATGTTGAACTGAAGGTTTTTTAAAGGAGATTTTCTTTCTTTCATAAAAGGAAAAACTGTCCCTTGCAGAGTATATGGGTAAATATATTTTGTTTATTTTATTTGATGCTTAATACAGTTGGGATTCCCATTTCCCACCTGACCGCTTATGGAATGAATGAATCAGGAGTGAAAACCTCAGTCTTCTGCATGGAAATACAAACAGAAATAAATTCACATTCTTTCACGTCTTTAGATTAATCAACACTTGCTTAACAAATGATAGTGTACAAAACAATTTCCATCGCCATTCTATATTTAATCTTTGCTGTCACCCTCTGAGTTTGGGTGGATTTTCTCATCCACGATAATCAAATTTTCTCTGCATTGTCAGGCTAAGAAGCAGCTCTACCCACCCTGCCCAGACTCAGTTTCCCAGGGTGCTCATAGTTCAGAATGTTCTGGGACAATGCTGTCTACATAGTGATCGTTCTATCTGCTTCATCAAACTTAATTCATAAAACCTAAATTAGCTCAGTAAAATGTCAGGCAAAGGAATTATTTGATTGTTATAACATTTCAATTCAATCAAAAATGATTGGTTTATTAGTCTTGTGCAGTGGGGAAGATGGATTTGCAACGCCCTTCCAGCCCCAATCCATTATCCAACATGCATTTATTTTTCCACAGTGCAAAATTTGGTGCGTTTTTCAAGTTCAACTAGTAAGTGGGATCCAAGACCTAGCTGAAATTTACAGTGGACAGAACGCCATTGACCTTGGAGAATGTTTGCTAACTAAATCATTCCCACAACTAGTAGCGAGGATTGGAGGGATGAGGGTGAGCTGAGGAGGCACGAAATTCAAGGATGTGTCCAAAACACACAGCCAGAAGATAAATAACATCTTAATGCAATACTTTAAAAGTAAAAACGAATGCCCAAATTCATGACTGACGAAATAGCAGTTTTATGACTTTTTCCTCTTTTGCCTCAGGCTCCAATAGAGTTTGCTGCTACTGACTCTGCATTTTAAAATTTGAATTTTTGTTAATTATGGACTTTTGGAAATCCCAAATGTTATCTATTTTGATTACTGCTTTTTTGGGTGCACCCTTAAATTGTGCCTCTGAGATGAGGGCTTCAGTGCCTCACCTTAGTCTTACTACCCAGTTTTAGGATTTATAATTTAACTCCAAAGAGAATAGAAGATGTTCTAGAAAGAATTTGATTTTACTCTTTCTCTTTATAAATGAAAAGTCTCAGGTCCACAGAGCCTTGACTAATACCGTGTTAGACTGATCAAGACTGAGTGCTGCTGGAAGAGGGAGTCTGGTCAGGACACTGGAGCTTTCCGATGACCTGGGAGGGACTCATGATTGGACTGCATTTGCTTTAAGAGGAGGATGAAAATCTTCTAGATATAACTACTTCTCCAGTGTTTGGGTGCTTTGTTTAAAAAAGTGGTAATATGAGCATGATGTGATGGTACACATATGTAATCTTCCCACTCTAGAAAGCTGAGGCAGGAAGATCACAAGTTCAAGTCCAGACTGGGCAGTTCAGCAAATTAGTGAGACCCTGTCTCAAAATAAAAAATAAAACGAGTTGGGGATATAGCCTGATGTGAAGGCCCTGGATTCAACCTCTAGTACTGAGAAAAAAGTGATAATGTATGCTGGGCACAGAGGCTGGTGGTACGTGCCTATAATCCCAGAACTCTGAGAGGCTGGGGCAGGAAGATTGCAAACTTGAGGTCTGCCTAGGTAACTTACTAAGATTGTGTTGGGAAATAAAAAATAAAAAGGGTTGAGGATGTAACCTGGTGCAAAGATCCTCGGTTAAATCCTCAGTACCATTAAAAAAAAAAAAAGATGATAATGAACCGCTTTTTCCATATCATACAGTTTGGAAGTTAATGCTAAGTTTGTCATTTGGGAAACCACCCCCAATGAGAATATCAAAGGACGGGGCCCACTGTAACGCAGATGGCATTCTAATATAGTTTGATTGCACAAAGCCCAAGTACCACTAGACCTTTCCTTTAGTAGATGCAGGTTTGACAATACATTTCACACTATCTCTCAAGCACCTTCACCTCTGAGGAGGTGACCATGCCTCTCATTCCTCATACAAGTGCAGATAGCTTTCTTGTTCTTATTTCCACCCATCTCTCTCACCCTCTGTTATTTATTAAAATGTGCAATACAACAAGAAAAGGAAAAGATTATCCTGCTTCCTGCCATGCAAGATGGCCAAGGTTAAATGCAGTATTTGGTTTCCTAAGCTTCTCTAATGGGTAGGTGTGTGAAAACGGTCTGAGAGCAGAGCTTACAGCGGTGACTCTCTGTGGATAAAACCTTGACTTTAATTTGGACTCTCTGGCTAAGACAAAATCTGCTTCTGCTATCATTAAACCACTTATATTTGTCCCCCACTCTCTTTCCTCTCCGCCACCCAGCTGAGTGGGAAGAAATTCATCTGACCTTGAAGAATGCTCAGGAAATCTTCAAGACCACCAGGTTTTCAACAGCCAATAAAATTCCAGAGGCTCACCCATATTTAGATCACAATGTAGGGGCCCTGAAAAGACTTTAGAAGTCAACAGTTCACTGATAACAAATATGAAGCCCAGAGAATAACAGTGACTTGTCCCAGCTTGTGAGTTAGCTGTTGCAAGGGCCAGAACTAGAAAGGAGGCATAACCTCCCAGCTGTTGTCTTTCCAGGACACTGCAACTGGGCTCCGACCAGGCCCATCCATCTCGAGACCACCCAGGAGGGAAAATGAACACAGTGGGGCTCTTGCAAAATGTTTGCGAAATCTCTCGCGCAAATAAAAAACCCTCAAAGAACATTTTCAAGGAAAGCCACCTTGAAGGTGACAAAAAGAAGTGTTTATTTTCTCATTCTTATGTTTAATTCTTATGTTTAATTCCAGATCAACTTAAAATTGTTGGTTGCTTTTTCTACACAGGAATGAATAGATCTTGTCTTTTCCCCCTTCCCTATACTTCTGATTTGCTGCTCTCCAAAAACATTTCTAGTCTTAGATTCTGGACCTGTCTGGCCAGTGGGTTAAAGTAAAATTAAGATGTGTGGACAGATGTCTATCCTGCATCCAAGGGCTAAATTGTTCGTCCCATACATTCTTTTCTTAAATTGAATTTTGGGTGTTACCCCATGTTTACTATTTACACTGCCTTATTCCTGGACACTTGTGTGCTTGCATTTTCTGTTTAGAACACTTCTTGTGCCTTCTAGGAAAGAATGAGGTTGTGAATGGCGAGGTTTTGAGTCTCAGCGGATAGCTGAGGGACAGACTTGCAGGGTCCAGATGACAGCATCCACTGTAGCCCCCGACCTCCCATCGCATTGAGTGATTAAACTTATTAATGAACAAAGTTATTCCTCTACCTGAGCTTCTCCAAAGGGATAACACTTTAGACTCAAACCAGTCTTAAAATGACAAACTGGTTTTGTGAATGCAATCCATTTGATGGAATTGAGTGAAAGAGAGAAATAAAATTATACTGCAATTTTACAGAAAAACCTGGCTAGAGCTATTTGGAGAATTTTTGTTTCCAGTGTTACTACCCACCTGCTCTATTAGCTCTTTTTTTTTTTTTATCTTGAGAAATGACCTTACCCAAATAAACCTTCACAACCTTCTTTCATTTATTATATTTTTTCCTGAAGACATTACAGTTACCAGTATAGTTTTAGAAATAATTGTTATCTTTCAAAAAATTTTAAAGCAAAAAAGAAAACCTTCCAACTAGCTTTCCCTAATAATCTATACTGCATGGTTCTAAATGAGTATCTCTCAGATGGATTTTGAATAATGTAAAAAGAGAAAACCCACAGGAAAATAAAGAGTTGAAGAATGGAATTTAAACTGTCATATATGAATTTAGTTGATCCTTATTCCCTTAATAATTTTCAAACAAAAAATAACTTCATTCTAGTTCATAAAGATCATTATCTTTGTGAATTAAATATTTTTGCAGTTCCTTTAAATAGTGTTCTTTTTAAAAAAGTTCAAACATTCCATGTTCTACAAACTCAAAAGCCCTGTAGCTAATGTTGAAAAAAATTTAAACTGTGAAATTCTCCGTTTTCTTTACTATACCTGTAGTAAAATGGAAAAGGTTCTTTTATTCCTACTGACACAGACCTATTCAAAATCAGTTCTACACCTACTCAGTAATGTTTTTAAAATTTATACCAAGTCACTCCTTTGTGATCATCCACTAATTAGATCCACAGAAGAAATTATTTATTATATAAATAGATTTTGAATATATTTATTAAGTTAAGAATTGAAACCCCAACTATGAAGAACTAGAATATTTTTTCAGAGTTATAAAGAAATGAATGTGGTTCTGAGTCTTTATTTGTTGTACAAGTAAAATCAAAAAGCCCTTTATTTCCATATTAAGAGAACTTTTAGAACTTTTAAGAAAATTTATTTCTATGGGACGCGGTGGTCACTTCCTCTAAAGTCTGGTCCACAGTCATTCAAATGGGCTTGTCTACACTGCATTCTCACTGGCTGCTAGCTACTTATAATATGCTGAGAGTTTTCAGAGAAGGGTGATGTCCACGGAGCTCCAAGAGTAGTTTCAGTTACTGAGAAAGAATGCTAGACTACAGACATTGCCCAAGAACAGATCTAAGTACTGTACTTTATCCCTCAGGGCAGGGCAATTTTTTTCTTTGGTAATTTTGTCTGTTTTGGTGTCTGGGTAAGAGGAAGTGCTTAATTGTATGCTATATAGGTACATCTAATTGAAGTATTGTGAAAAAGCATTAAACTCATCCTCCAGAATAATACAGCAGAGGGGATGGGGATTTAGCTCAGTGATTAGAGTCCTTGCTTTGCAAGCAGAAGGCCCTGAGTTCGATTCCCAGCACACACACACACAAAAAGAATAATACAGCAGAATTTACAGAAGAATACCAGATGCTGAAAACATTAGAGTTGATCTAATTATGCATTTTCTAAGTTTGATTACCCCTATTCTCTCCTTAGATGTTGCTATGGTTTAGATCTAAAATGGCCCCCAACACTCTCATGTGTTGGAAGGTGATTAGATCATGGAGTGTTACATTCATCATTGAATTGATGAGTTCATGGATGAGTGTGCTGTTAGGAGGCGAGGTCTGGTTGGAGGTGGTCACTGAGAGTGTATCCTGGAAGGGTGTATTCTTGTCCCCCACTGCTCCCTTCTGTCTCTGCTTTCTGGCTGGCATGGGACGAAGAGCTTTTCACTACATGTCCTTCTACCATGCCCTTCCTGCCTTAGAGCCAGCCAGACATGGACTGAATCCTCTAAAACCATGAGCCAAAATAAACCTCTCCTTTTGTAAGTTTCAGGTGTTGAGCGTTTTGTCCCAGCAAAGGGAAAGTGACTGATACAGATGTCAAGTGTCAACTGAAGACAGTTTTTAAGCTTATGTTCATTTCAATCCCATGTCAAAGGTATCAGTCTTGTAATATTTATAAAAATACACCTTTAAATCTGACTCAGGAAAATATTCATATTGAAAATTGCCCCACCCAAGTACCCAGGAAAACACAGTCATCTCATTTAAATATTTTCATTTCCAGGAAATCCTTGGGCCACACTGAGAATCCAAATTCAAAGAGACAAAGCTATAGAGCAACAAATAAATTCAGTTTTAAAATACTAAGTCCTTAAACCACCTGCCTTCTGTCTGTGCACCAGTCTGTCTTGATTTTGTATATTTTGCTGCATAGCAGCTATGGATGCCACTGTCACCGTCATCCTTGAGTTGGGGATAGCTGGACCAACTGACATCTGTCACCAAGAAAAGGGGGGTGAGTTGGCATTTGAGATGAGAGCATAAACTGCTCACTGTTGGACTCTGTCACTGTATACAAGTACAGGAAGCCATATGAAATCTTACTGGGATAAACATCCTTACATGGGCCCAAGAATGGGTGGCTTGACCGAGCTACTAATTTCCAATCTGAGGTGCTGGCATCACTCATTATGTTTGGAAGCTAATTAATTTTAAAGGCCTCTACGTTAAGAATGGCCTTTGGAAATTTACAGATATCCAGGAGGTTAAAAGTTAAACAGTGGTACCTCGGTTCACAAATGTAATTCTTGAAATTCTTAATTCTTGATGCTTACAATTCAGTTGCAATCATAATCGTGGAATGAATTCTGTGATCAGAATGGTGGAGAGGTAGCACTGTACATTCCTGAATACTCCGCTTCTTTCCTTCTCAATAATAGAGTTAAAGATGCACTTTCACGATTAACCTGAAGCATCTATTTTTGTTGCCCTCGGTCTCACAGTAATAAAGTAAGCACACAGCAGCTTTATTATTTTATAAAGATGCATATTTGTTGAGACTCCGGGTGTGAATTTAGAGTACTTGTTAGTCAATGGAGTAATGGTTGGAATCTGGGATGCAAGACTGGGGCTAAATTTCTCTGCCCTCCTAACCCCAGAGAGTCTTTAGAAAAATAAAAACAAAAGAGCAGAAAGTACTTAAGGTAAGACACTGCTGTATTCATAATATAGAGAAATAACCACTGTGTCTCGTGGACAGCAGATGCAGCCCTCCACGGGGCTACAAAACTGTGCTAGTAATAATTTTAATTGGATGCTATCTTTGCTGCCTTCAAAAAGTATCATAAAGTGGAATTATTACAGGCTACAAGTGCACTTACAATGCTGGCCTCTCACAGAGGAAGGAGATAACATTTATCCTTCCGAGGGCAACATGAAGGGCCTTGTATTTGTTTCGTTTACATGCGTTCCCCAGTTGCCTGCTTTCTGCTTCCCCTTCCCCAGGTCTAAGTGATCTATTTTTTTTTTTTTTTTCTGTACATGCCCATGACATACTTTAATGATTTCCCCCATCACCTCCCTCACCAGATTCTCCCCACTAGCTTCACACGCTTTTGCGGGGGAGGGTTTTCCGATGTGTATAATGTATTTTGATCATGTTCATTCAGCTTTCTTCCTCCCCCTTCTCCCCTCACTCTGGTTTAATAACAGTCTCCCTTCTACTTTTTTGTCATCTTTTTCACTTACGAGGGAGAACATGGGATCTTTGTCTCTCTGGATTTGGCTTATTTTGCTCAACACTGTAACAGAGCAATGGGAATCCAATGCTAAGTTTTGCTGGCCCTCCGGGGGCCGGCACAACGCCAGCACCAGGGGCCCTGAACGGAACGGAGAGCGCACCTACCTGCAGAGGGGCGGGCGGCGTGAGCGGAGACGGAAGGCCCCGGCCGGGAGACTGGCTGGGTTTCTGAGGGGGGCTGGCGCTCTGCTGGGCAGGAGGCGGCTGGCTCTGGCTCTGGGTCTGGCTCTGGGGGTGGGCGTGGGGCTGGTGCTGCTGGTGCTGTGGCGCTTGTTGCAGCTGAGATATGGGAGCCGGCGGAGGCTGGGAGGCAGGTAGTGGCTGCGAGGCCTGTGGGGCGGGCTGGGGCTGCGGGGGCTGCTGGCTGGCTGGTGGTGCAGGGGGCTGCTGATGCTGCTGCTGCTGCTGTTGGAGTTGCTGGAGCTGCTGAAGCTGTTGCAATTGGGAGTTGAGGGATGAGGTAGCTGTAAGGAAAGAAAGGGAACATAGCATGAAACCACCCTCTCTACCCCTAATGCTCTTTAGTGTTTAACAGGGTTTAACAACAGCTAAAGCATGGAAATGGCCTCAGTGCCCATCAACAGATAAATAATGGGTGGATAAAGAAAATATGGTGTATATACACAAGGGACTACTACTCAGCCCCAAAGAAGGCCAAATTTGAGTCATTTCTAGGAACGTGAGATAAATCAGATGCAGAAGGTTAAATATCACATGGTTTATCTTACATGAGAAACCCAAAATTATGAATAATTTAAAGAGCAAATAAAGGAAAGATGGTAGGAAACAGAGAGGTAGGATTTTTGGAGGTGGGAAGGGGATCATGGAAAAGGTGAGAGTTAAGCGGAGCAAGGAGAGTAAAAATGATCAAGATGTGATGGTTGTATGTACCAGTTCTCCAAAATGAACGTAAGTGTTATGTATCACAAACGCACACTAACCCTTTTTAAAGTAAACTTTAAAAAGAGGATTGTGAGACCCTGACAGAAATAAAATCACTTTTTGGGAAATGTTTACATCTTAGGACCAGAGAATAAGATATTAGACATTCCTCTTAAAGATAGTATTACTTTAAAAGCATTTCTTTTAAAGTAGGTGCCCCAAAAGTGGAGATTATTTTTTTAAGTACTTTCTCCCTCTCTTCCTTTCTATACTGCTTATGAAATACACTCATGCTTTCAAGATTTGATTTAGACTTTCAAAGTTCAGCCAGTTTAATTCTTTTGGTAAATGCTTGACTGGAGTTTAGAACAGAACACTAAATTGTTTGTAATCTCCTTTTCATCCATCCTCAATACCATTAATGGTATCATTTTCACCTGCTACTTCAGACCTCCACCAATTTGCTTAGACATCTCAGTTTCAAGTTTCTACGGCTTTTTTTTTTTTTTAAGATAGAACATGCATCTCAGTTTTGCAGAGTCAGAAGCCTGTATCTGATTTTTAATTTTTAATTTTTAATTTATTTTTTTTTCTGTTGATCAAAGAGATGGAGTCCCCAGGACAGAGGGATTATGGTAGGTGATTGCAAAATATATGCTGTGATGTTTAGACACATTAGAACTTCAAGGACAAGTGAGGAGCTAGGAGAGTGAAATCGTATTTCAAGATTTTCCTGTTATGTGGCAGGTAAGAGTCATTCTCAGTTGAACATTAACTAGTCCTCGTTTTTAAAAATACTAATTTAAAGAAATCTAGTAAAAGTTATATGATGTGCTATATCTGCCTTCACACAACTATATTCTTGAAAAATACATGGAATCCTATATTGAGGGTACCTCGGCACTTTCTTCATTGGAAAGCTAGCCAGTGGTCACTTTTATAAAGTTAAGAATAATTTTGTAAAATTTATTGAATCCTGGATGGCACTGGTAGTGTGCCAGAATTTAAAGAGACACTTCCTTCAAGGAGCTTCCGGTTTATCTGGGGAAGTAAGATGGACCCTTAAGAAATAATCTGTGGAGGTAGCTATTAGAGTGCTGCTAAAGGAAAGTCCAGGTTAACAGAGTAGCAGGTCAACAGGTGGACACTGACCCAAAGGGTGGGGGATCAGGAGAGGGGCACCCTCCATGGGCTGCGGTGGCAAGCAGCAACATGGCGGGGGCGTGGCATGTGGGGCGGGGTTCAGGAGATGGAGATAGAGGAAGAGAGGATGTTCCCATGCTGGAGAGGCACCCAGAAGGTAGTGTGGCTAGGGTGACACTCCTGAAGGGCAGTGCTGAGAAGGGGACTCCTGGAATTGAAAGTGTAGGAGGCTTTGAACGACTTAAGCCATAGAGAAGTAAAACAGTAAAACAGAGAGAGTAAAAATAGAGATAGTTAAGAAGAACAGAGATAGAAAAACAGTGGGAAGATGGACCCTCCCAATTAACCTTTTTGTTGTTTTGTTTTCTGAGACAGAGTCTTGCTATGTACCCCAGGCTGGCCTCAAACTTGCAGCCATCTTGCCGCCTCAGCCTCCCAAGTACTGGTACAGCTGTGCGCCACCACACCTGGCTCCAATTAATTTTTGGTGTCAGGCAGATTTCAAGCGTATAAATCAGGTTTGTTTCAAGGGAGGGTGTAGCTGTACGGGAGAAATGACAGCTTGGTTATTCCCAGGACACTGTGTGATCTCAGATGACCTGTGGGGTATCCAGGGCGGGCCGGCTGGATGGCAGGTTTCCAGTGAATTAACGGGCTGGAAGCTGCCCAGTCCGCCCTCCCCTTTGTCAGAACTCTAGGAGGAAAAAGTAGTTGGCCATCTCTCTCTCCCTTCTCCTACCCTATGAAAGCACATCTGATTGGAGACTGGGGAGCCGAGCTCAGCTCTGACCCCCCAAGACAGCCGGCGATCTGGAGTATCCGGGGTGGAGTTACGGACTCTGGGAACCTGACTGTGTCTCCTGCCTCAGGCCTCTCGTGACTCCTCTCAGGCGGGGGCACTGACTCGGCGCTTACTGTCGTGGTTGACCTGAATACCACACTGTTTCGTTTTGGTTAGAAAAGCATTTATCTAAATCAGCACTGAGAAACAGGAACACTGGGGAATATTGGCAGATAGATATTGGCGGACGAGTAGGTGCAACAGACCCTAATCTCCTAATGAGACAGGGTCCCAACTGGTCTGCAGGGTTCATGTCAGTGATGCTTGGACACTTCCTTACTAACAGCAACTTGACTGAAAAGACATAAACCTACTCAAAAGCCCTTTGAGGTACATAAGCTAATTTGTATCTGTGAGCAAAATAAGGTAGAAAATATCGCATGTTCGTGTATCTAGTGGAAACAAAGAAAAGCACGAAGGAATGGAAAATAACTTCAGTCTGGTCTGAAGGATGCCGAAGCCACCGACCCAATAATATGAAAATAAAAGCAACGAAAAAGTGAAAATATGGTCTCTAAATGGCTCATTTTATAAAGCGTGGTGAAAATGGACATAGGAGAACTTTTTAAAAAAAAAGATGAATGAAGTTAGGAAGGTTCAAGGACATATTTGAACTACAGAGAATGTTTGTGGATAAAATGATGTTTGTTGGTGTAAAACTCTGACCTACGGCACAGAAGATTAAAGCATTTACTTTCTTCCCTGGTATTTATGTCCTTTTATGATTGTTTCTTCATATCTGCCTACTACACCCTTCACAGGCCAACGTGAACTGTGAAATTTAACTACAATAATGACTATGAAGGAAGGAGATGCACAGAAATACATCCTGAAAATTAAAAAAGTTGCAATTCTGAAAAGGAAACACGAACCAAAATTCCATCAAACTATGAATTTCTTGGTGAGTAGAGAACATTGTGGCAAAACTGGTGGCTTGAAACATCCCAGATAAATAATTTCATATAGCAAAGGGGTAGTCAAGAATCCTTCATTTGTCCTTTGGAAAGTGCGTTTTATTTTTCAACGTTTAAACTGTAATTAAGAAACAGTTTCTCATTTTGAATGTTTGTTAAAGGTTTCTACCCACACTTAAATATAGACGCATCGCCAGAGATCTATCAGCTATGTCTATGGGATTTATGTTAAGATTACTCCCAAAGTTCCTACAGGAAAATGGTTCCAGGACCCCACAGACAGCAAAATATAGTCCCTTCTACAAAGTGAGGTAATATATGCACCAACTAGTATCTCTAGATGACTTATAATACCTGATACAATGCAAATGCTCTTTAAGGAGTTGTTACACTATTTTTTAGGGAATAAAGACAAAGAAAAATGTCTGTGTGCATTTGGTGCAGATGTAATGAAAAGTTTTTTTGGATCTCTAGTTAGTTGAATCTGTAGATGTGGAAAGCAATTCCATGAAAGATTCCAGAGAAATAAAAACGTATCTTACACTTAGCAAGCAAAGGACAGAAAGCAAAATGGTCCTCAAACACTAAAGGAAGTAGGATCATTAGCAACCTCCTCACCCATTTTATGCCAATAGCATTTTATGACATGCCGTTGTAATGACACTAGTCAGGATCTCCACTTAGGGTTTTCTTGGACTTTTGGGGTTCAGGTATATGGGAACAAAGTGGTGGATTGGGTTAGGGAGCCTGCCGGGCAGGGGAAAAACCTCTTATTTGCTGCTGATGTTTACAATCCTCTGGGCAAGTCCGGGAACTGGAGTACCTTCCCAGAAGGATGCCCAGAGACTTACACTGGGGAGGAAGGAAACAGGCAGGGTTTCTTCTTCTTCTTCTTTTTTTTGTTTTTTTGGTGGGGGGTGCTGGGGATTGAACTCAGGGCCTTGCCCTTGCTAGCCAAGTGCTCTACCACTGAGCTATATCCCTAATCCTGAGGGCTTATTCTTAAAGGAATCCTGCCTAGAGCATGCTGGTAATGATTCTCCAAACCCAACGCTAACCCCTGTGCAAGTCTGGTCCTAGGCAAAGAAAGAGTACTAAGTCCAAGCAAAACAAGCAGCTCTGAAAACAGGATGCCAAGCAAAGGAAACCAGACACAAGATGCCACATATTGCATGATCCCATGACAGAAAACAGAGTAGTGGGTGCTGGGCCTGAGAGGAGTCACTACTAGCATGTATGTGGTTTCCTTTTGAGGTGAAGAAAATGTTCTGGAACTAGCGAGGGTGATGGTCGCCCGTCACTGAGAAAGTACTCGGTGCTACTGAGCCACACACTTTAAAATGATCATGATGACCATTTTTATATTTGTATTTTAATACAATTAAAAAAAAGAGCTTTTTCTCTACATTCACTTTGGACACCAAGCTACGCCGGCTTAGGATGCCTCAGGTTGTGGAGCGATGCTCCTCCGCTTGGTGTGGCTTTGTGGTCCTGAGTGGCCTCCACCAAAGGTCATGGTGATGGACCACAGGAGAACTATGGGCAGGACCTTTGCCACGGGAGGATGCATGGTGCCCACTGGAGGGGCATGAGCTTGGCAGGACAGAGAGGTGGCATGACCATTAGTTCATTGCTAAGTGCATGCAGAACACCACCACATGGCTTCTACAAACACCAGGAAGAGCTGGAAGCCAGATGCTGTGTGCATAGGTGAACAGTCACAGCAGGTTGGGTTAAGACAAACCACAGTTTGGAATTCACAGTTTGCAATGTGCTTTCGTTTAACATGTGAATTAGCCATCTGACCACACTGACAGAAGACAAATTGCTTTTCACCCCTGTCAAAATCCCTTCTTCCCATTTGGAACACACTTATCCCATTGCTCTTGCCACTTTCCAAAGCAGCTCTGGAGTCCTCTTTCTGTGAGTGTCTTGATAAGCTGTGACCAGAAGTATTGTGGACGCTGCTGCTGAGTGCCATCCAACGGCAGGGCAGGCTCATAAAATCACTACTTTCCTCAGCCACCTTATTCACTGGATCTGGCACCATGCGACTTCCAGCTCTTCTACAAAGTAAAAATGTCCATGAAAGGGAAACGTTTTGAATCAGTTCAGGACATCAAAGCAGCCAGGACAGCACAACTAAAGACACTCAGGAAAGAGGATTTCCAGAACGGCTTCAGAAAGTGGCAAAATGATGGGATGAGTATATCTAAAGCAAGGTAATGCATCTTTTATTGCAATAAACGTTCAAAATTTAAACATTCACTGTGTTTTTTCTATCATATCTTGTACATAACTCAGGTTCAGAAATGTGACGTGACCTTCTCAAGGGTACACAGCTTGTAAGTCTGTGAGGGATCCTGTCTTAGGTCTGCAGCTTCCCACAGCCTGCTAACAGAACAGAGTCCCAGGTGAAGACGGGGCAGCCCGTTCCACCAGTGGGTTAGAAGGACAGTATCTATTCCCTTCTAGACAGATGGCTTCCAGTGCTGGCCTTCTGCGATGAAGAAGGGCAAGTACCTGGCTACAGAGCCCACACTCAAGAGTGTCTGTTTAAGTGATGATTCATGCAGTTCCTAGGAAAGTTTGTACACACACAATAATGTTGCTTTTGCTGCAGGCAAATCATCTGAACCCTGCTGATGTGAAATGTAAATGTGCGTTCTGAGGATAAAGATGCTAATTTGTGTAGAAGCTCTGTGCTGTTACAAGGAACAGAGGTACACACAGAGGTGGCAGGGACAATGAGAGGGATGAGTGGAGGAGAAGTGGGGGAGAGCAACAGCACACTATATTTTTGTCTGGAATGTGCCTTTATGACAAGAGGATGTCTCCTGCATACTTGCACAAAGGGCTTGGTGCCATCTGGCAGGAAGTAAATAGGCATC
This sequence comes from Hystrix cristata, assembly GCA_004026905.1. Classification (NCBI taxonomy): domain Eukaryota; kingdom Metazoa; phylum Chordata; class Mammalia; order Rodentia; family Hystricidae; genus Hystrix; species Hystrix cristata. The sequence continues at coordinate 178,269 of PVJO010000260.1, forward strand.
AGCTTACACTGTCCACAGAACTCTATGACCCGGAGTCATTAGGATGGCAGATGAGAGTTCTCCAGCTAGATTTGTCTTCAGTTGGAGGAAGCAACTCCCAGCTCAGCCCTGTTCCTAAGAATTACTGGGCTCACTGAGAAGGGACTTAAGTTCTCTGACATCTCTTCTGCTTCCTTAACTGTGTCTTCGTTGCTCACTTTTGTTGCCCACTAAAATCTCTAGAAGAAGGAACATGGAACCCGGAGCACTCTAACAGGAGTCATCAAATTGGACATCCCCCTACCCCCTGCAAAAACATCTAAGTTAGCTGCACCAAGGATGCAAATCAGGTACTGTTTTTGGTGGCCTAGTTAAGGACATCTCTAACCTGCACTAGCAGACAGAGTTTTGCAAAATGGATGGAGAAAAAAACCCAGATGGCGGGGGATGGAGAATTTTGAAAAAGCACAGAAGGTGCAAACTTGCCGGGAAATCTGCCTTTATTCTTGGCAACAGACAGAAACAAGCAAATCATTTCTGCTTCAGAGATGATGATGTGTAACCATCTCACATATGGTCAGTGTTATCAGCTCCAAAAATATTTCTACACATGTCCTTATCTGTCTTTTTGCTTCTTTTGCATTGAAGGCAGGGATCTAAGTTTCTTCAGAAATGTCAGAGGCAAACAAAGAGAAAAACTCTTCTAATGAAAATGCCTCTACAAATTTCCATCAATAGCCTGAGCGGCCCCAGCCTCTTTCTTAGCTTGGTTGTTCCCACCAACTCTAGAAGCCTATCTCAAATTGTGCACCACAATCACCAGGGGAGCTTGTTAGGAAGGTGGATTCCAGGGAGTAGGGCAAAATCTGCATTTTAAAGAGTCTTCCCGGGGACCTGGAGCCACTGGCCCTGGGGCTCCCAGCAGCCCACACTGAGTTGCAGTAAATGGGGAGGGGGTATGCTCTTCCCCTGACCTTCCAGCAGAGCTGCTTGCTTACCCATCTCCCTCCGTAACTTTGAGAAAATTTCATTGAAACAACTTGTTCTGCCATGACAAAGGTGTGGATAAGAAACAAATAATGGGTTGGAAAGAAAAGAAAACAGACACCTGGAAATCAGGTGTTGTTTAGTGCATTCTTTTGGAAATTAGGGCATTTGCTCTTATTGTCTTTTTGGACATTGTGGAGACCACTCTTGTTGAAGTACATTTAGCAAGAGTTGAATCTGAGACATAACATTGATTTCAGGTGTTTTATGAAGATGAGTGTCCCGGACAGCAGAGGGAAAGAGCTGGGGCAGAGCTGGTCTATAGGAGCTGCTCCTGCCCAGGATGCCAGAGAGGCTAAGCACACAGAGGGGACAAGTCTCCCTGAGTTCCTGGGGATTTGCAGCGGTCTCTTTCTGGAAGAGCTGACCTCCTTACCATCTCCACCTGCAGAAGAGCCCAGAAAAACAGTGGAAAATCTTTTCATTAAAGAACTGTTGGAGAAGAATTAGGATTTCTTATGTGGATGCAGGTACCTCCCAACTAAAGCGCTTCCCCTCTCACTCAGCCTAAAGAAGTCTGTCCATAATCTCGCCCCAACACACTGAGCTCTGTATTACCCTCCCAAGTCCATCCGGATTCCTACTGAATGCCAACCAAGGTGAAAGAAACAAGACCCCCACCTGGATAATCCCCCCATAGAATTGCAGAACACCAAAGATAAACAGTTTAAAGTACAACAAGCTTTTGAAGAGACAATAAGCATCTATCTAGAAAGAAACAGAAATCACACAGGCCACATTACCATGTAACAGCCTCCCATTAGTAAAACTTTATAGCTAAAAGCAGAAGAGCAGTGACTTTGAAGTTCTAAGAGAAACTTGTCTCCCATCGAGAATTCTGTTGCTAGCTAAACTATCTGGCAAAAGCAAGGGCAGCATAAGGCCTATTTCAGGATTTACAAAGGTGTACACACCTTATCTTTACATACGTTTTCTTTAACTTAAATAGGCACTTCAGCAAAATGAAGTCATGAATTAAGAAAGAGGAAGACTTAGGATCCAGGAAGAGTGAATGTCAGCCAAGACAGTAACTCGGGGGAGCCCCTCTGTGACAAATGTGCCCAAGTTCCAGAATGGGCTTCAGGTGAGGTTTCTGCAGATATAGGGGAATTCAAATAAATGATGAAATATTTGACAATTTGGAAGAATTTGAGAATATGGAAAAAAGAAGCTAGAAACTTGAGGAAAAATAAAAGCTGCCTGGGAAAGTCACAACAGAAGCATTGGTTCAAACCAGAACAAGTAATCATTGACCTCAAGGAGGAAAACTGAGTGGATTCAATGCTACGGAAAAAGAAACACATTAAAAGTTGGTAGTTACTTCCTAAGGAAGATGCATTTCTTCTCATAATTAAAAATAAAACGCAATAAGAAATTTCTGACAAAATGAACAATATGAAAAAATACGTGGTTTTATATTTGTATTCGTGAGGCAATCTTCTGATAATATAAAGATTTCCATGGAATTGTCCTTCATAAGCAGAGAAGTTGTGGGCTAAAGAATAACCACATTAGGGGCCCTTGAGAATTATGTTTCTCTGTAAATTAAAAATGTCTTCTTTGGTTTAAGTGAACACTGTGATATTATGATTCATTCTAACACACTACTTAGGTTGAATTTCTTGAGCTCAAACTATCTAGACCCTGGATGGGACCGAATTCATCTTCGGCTCTATTGATGATACCAACTGTGGCATGAACCTTCTTTTGAAAAATCAACAACAGACATTTCTTTCTGACAGTCTGAGGTATGTTCCCAAAGGCAATTCTATAGGATGCTCATCATCATATTTGTTTCACTAAAAGGAAAAAAAAAATTAAAAAAGAAAAAAAGTTCCATAGCTAAAAACCTGGGAGACACTACATGCTCTATTTTTGAAAAATCATAGCAAACATTAGATTATTAATACCTAAAATTTCAGCATTAAAGGAATGTCTTTAACATTTTTCATCCACTAATAACCATGTTTATTTTGCTGCTTTTTTCTGACACAAATATATTGTAACTAAACTTGGGAAAGAAATATTTCTTCTTGGGGAAGAAATAACCTAAAGGTGTCTGTCTGTTGTAGTCAGACAAACCCATTATAAATACAAAGGAGTTTTATAGATACACACACACACACACACACACACACACACACATATACATATGTGCATATATAATTATATACATGTTTGATTTATATATTTTGTATTGGGGTCTCTGGAGAAAGTGATGAGCTATTTTCAACATAAAATAATAAGCATAAGCCTAGTGGAACTCATAAAAGTTTATCTCTAATAAGTCTGTAAATATTAATCTATGTATCTGTCTTATCCAGTGTGGTGCAACTGGTGAATTGATACTAAAGAAAAACTTTGAGTATAATAAACATCTTTCTTTGATAAGATGTAAACATGTTAAGAAAATACGTGCATATGAATGTCTTCACAAGTGCAGTTTCCTTGAAGGCAAAGTGTTCCAGAGTCTGGTAGGCAAGGAGAAAGAAATACAAGAAAAGGTCTTAGAGGGTAGAGAGTTGGGCACCAGGGCTGAATCTCTCCGTGACCAGCTAGGATAAGCTGGGGCCTCGCTGAGCCAATGCACTGGGAAAACGTCATTGCTGTAGAGTCTTAGCTATGAGGAGCCTGGTGGGAATAACCTGCTTCTCAGATAAGCCTGTAAGTAGTGTGAGCAAAGACAGACACTGTAGTTCTATCAATACTCAACTTTTACATAAATCTTCCTTAAGGAAAAATGATTTAACTAACTCCCTCCTGCTTTTTTTGGCCTTCAAAATTTTAAGTCTTCTTCAAGTATTGATACAATATTGAATTAGAACCCCTAGGATTCGAACTTGAACTTGACCCTGAATTCCTGAAGATAGAGCTTCCTGCAGATAGAGTTCTTTGACTTCGTTTGTCTGGTGCTTGTACAAAATACAGGGAATCTATAGACTGCATATGAAAACACTGCTTTGTTCAACAGATGAAACCAAATTTATCCATCAGAAAACCCTACTCTCCCACATAACTGGGGTCCTTCTCTGGAGAATCTGGCAGAGGCTTAGTAAAGAATACCTCGATAGGGAGGGCTGGGTGGGTGGAAGGGCAGGGAGGGGAAGAGGGGGAAAATCAGGATACATCATGTACAGGTACAAAATAACCACGCTGATTATGATCATTATGTATGCAATGTACTAATACATGTTCTTGGTAAAAATAAAAAATTAAAAAGAAATTAAATTAAAAAAATAAAAATGCTATTTTTATAATTAAAAAAAATACCTCAAAGAATAGGACTCTCCTTGGATGTCACTTTGCTGTGTTTGTCTTCCAATATGTGCAAATCACATTGTTGTTGTTGTTTTAGAAGGCTGAGATTCACAGCCTCATTCTATCGACACGATAGAGTTTAAGAACAGAAATACGTATGAGCAAAATAGCAGCTGAAAGAAGTGGCCATTTAACATTCAGTCTCATTATTTTTCAGCCACATGAAAAATCATTCATTTACATCCTTGGTGATCTCTTCTTAGAAGGACAATCCACCTTCCACTGGAGGTTAGGTTTTTAAAATCATAGCTAACATTTACTGATTTTCTTATGGAAATTTTTACTTCTTTTATTAAAGTAGACAAGAAGCCATATTCATGATTTGCTATAGATTTGGAAGAAAGAAAAACACGCTAATTTCATATTCCATGCTGATGAAACAATAAAATAATTCTTTGAATTTAGAAAATAAAGCAAGATGTGCCTTGGCTTTCAAAGATTTTGCATTTGCCCTTTTCTTCCAATGGACATTTGCAGGAGAGAATATTACAGGCAATTCAATGGCTACTGTGCCTGGTTTAAACATAGTGCTATGTTCACTCAAATTTCTTTTAGGCTATAGACACATGGGCCAGTGCTTATTTTCATGGTTGATTTAATCCATCCCCTCTGCCAGTGTGGGGATTATTCCCTACAGTTATTCTCCAGTGATCTGTCAGTTCAGATTAAAAGAAGTTAAGTGACAAAGATGCGGTGGCTGATTCCTTTAGAAGGCTGTGGAAGCTAGAATGTGTAGCAAGAGATTTCTTTTTAAGAATCTGACTATGTTCTTCTCTTTTTAATTTCCGTCCTATCACCACAAACCTTCCTTATCTAGGCTGAACTTTAAACTCTCTAAACAGGCAATTCAATTTTGTTTCCAATACAACAACTTCAGGGTTGCTAAAAGCTTTATAGCTCTTACTTCATTGGTTCTTGCTTATTTTTTGAGAAGAGGAGATAGTGTGTATTTCCTTTTGCTTTACAGATGAAGAAATCTAAGACATGATTCTAGGGCCATGTGTGTCTTAGCTCTGCTCAGCCTTCACAATAAATAAGAATACTTTCCTTAAGCTGCATCTGTTTTTATAATGTAAGATGCAAGAATTAAAAATGTATCTTTGCCAGATTTGCAATTCTAATTCAGACTTTGGAAGAGAAATTTGTTGTAAAATGCTTTTCAACATGAAGCAAAATGTTATTCATGTAAAATGTTAAAAGTTATTCATATTATATCATAAATATTATTACTATTCTCATTCCTATTTTCTCTTCCTATCCCTGCAGTTGAATTTTTTAGTAGGAAAATGACTATATTGCATGGGTAATTTCATTATTTTGTATTGACATGCATATTAACCAGCCAATTCTTTTTAAAGACTTTCATACGTACTACGTTAGAAAAGGCAGCTAACAGATTTAATGAAACAATCACATTACTATAGGAAGAAAAAGAGTGTAAGGAAAAATGCTCTGGCAAAATATATAAAGAGCAATAGACACTGGCACGTTCACGGGGGTAGAAGTCATATAGTTGTATCATGTAAGGGAGTATAAAGATTTTTGCAAATATAGCATGGATTTCTGCAAGGCTAGGAGATCTTTTTATGAGAAGTTAAGGACTACTGTTTTTACTTTGTCTGAAAAAAGTAAATCAACCATGAAAATAAGCACTGGCTCAATATGGAAAAAAAGAGACCATCACAAATGTATTAGTCAGGTAGGTTAGGTTATGCTTAGTAACAAGCAATCTTAAAATACAGTGGCTTAGGGGTGGAGATTTAGCTCAGTGGTTAGAGTGCTTGCCTAGTAAGTACAAGATTGAGATTGATCTCCAACACCAAAAACAAAAAAACAAAAACAAAAACACCCAAAAACATACAGTGGCCTAGTCCAACAGAGTTTTTTCCTATGCCATAAGTCAGAAGGGGGCCTAAGCTCATCTTAGTCAGTTAGGAACATGGTCACTTACTGACAAAGCAGGCACTTCCTTCAACATTGCTAAGATGATGCCAGAAGGAAAGAGAGATTTACAGGGTGGAAATTAAATACTCTGGCCTAGGAGTAACATCCATCACTTCTGCTCACTCCTTGGCTGGCACTAGTTGCACGAACCACTCAACCACAAAGAAACTGAGAAGTGCCATCTGGCTCTCCCCATCCAGAGATGGGGAGAGCCAGAACAAGTTGGTGGACAGCATTAATACCTCCACGAAGGCACCACCCTGCCTCCTAGAGAGTTCCCGTATTTACCGCTTTTTTCTTCGTTTTCACTCCCCTCAGTTTAATCTCATTGTCCATTGTCTGGTTCACTGAAAGGGCTAGCGACCTCTAATCTCCTCCCTTCCTCATGCTTTCTTTCACTACATCGACTAATACTATCAGGTCACGTTGCTATGTGCCCATCTGCCACCAGAGCTTCTAAAACTCAGGATATCTCACTACTTTTTCAAAGGGGTGTATGATGGTTCTCATGGTCAAGAATTACACCACAGCGCTCAGCACAATGTTGGAGTGTGGGTGCAATTTGGCTAACCCACCTTCTAGATACATCCTGATGGCTTTAGAGCACTCTCATTTCCAGTCAGCGGTAGAAGGTGGTGGCGGCTAGCTGCATGCAGCCGGCAGACAGGGACACCCCACTCTCATGTTTAAGGAAACAGGGCTTTAAAATGGTTCAGATTGGTTGACAAGATTGAAAAATCAATAGAGTCTCCATAAAATATACATTGTTTATTTTTCTTAAAAAAGAAAAAAAAGAAGGTACAACAATGTGGCTCTGTATGGGAACTGGAGTTGAGTAGCTGCCCGCCCGGTTGGTCTGGTACCTTTACAGCCAGCTGCCCTCTGCACTCCCCCGAGGGGACATCACAGTGTGCCTTGAGCATCAGTCAGTAATGTGTCCTGGGTTCCCTCTTCTGCCAAGTAACTTGCCAAGAAGGAATCCATTATTTCTTCAGGCACTTGTTTTGTTTTAGTAAATCTTCTTGCCCTCTTCCAATAACTCATATGTAGTAGATGTTCACTAAATAAGTAGAAATGATATCACAGAAAACTGTAACATGACTGGCCACTTGTTCACTTCAGCTTGTTCTTCTGACCTAACATGCATCATACGCTTGCTCTGGTTTGAGTCCCAAAAGGAGCAATTCTGTGAGAGAATTCCAGAGGACAGAGCAACCCACTGCACAAGCGTCTTGGCTGCCACGTCCAAGTCACACAAGCTCTGAACATGTAAGCAGCTGGAATTAACTTTGCAGAAGGTTGCCAATTTATTTTTTTTTAATTCAAATTCTGGCATTCCTTTTTTATAACTATACAGGCCCAGGCAGCCACCCTGAGGCATCTGGGGCCATCTCCTAAAAATTCTGTAAGATAATTTTGTTTTCGAAGCAGCAAATTACTTAAGGAAGTGAATGAGGATGTAAGGATTCAGGATTTGAAAGTGTGCTCTAGGAGCGCATCATGAAATATGTATATAAAATGTGGTCAAAGAGGAAATGACAAGCTTAGAAAGCCTGGAAAGGTTATCTGGATAAACAGAAAAGTGCTTCAGGTGGGTCTGAGATGGACAGATTAAATAATAATCTTAGAAGAGTGAAAAATGTCACCCCAACCCAGGCTGACCCACATTCCACACAAGCTGGGGAGAAACATAATGGAGCGTACAGATTAAGAGGGTTTGAGTTGAAGGTCAAGTTTTTAGCATGTCTAGGCAGGCAGGATGGGAAAGTCAGTCAGGCATAAAAAACGCGCTGCCCTGCTGGGCGAGTGGTGGTGCAAGGGCAGAGGTGCGGTGTGGATGAGGGGGCCGTGCGGGTCCATTACCATCTCCCTGTCCACGGCCACACTGCGCTCCAGGCCATCAGCAAACGCATGCTCTGTGCGTGGGGAAACTGTGCACGGGCTGCAGGAGCACAAATTCAGTTATTTAGCTGGTGAAATGATGCTTACAGATCCTCTCTTCTTACCATGAACTGAAACACTCAATATCAATCCTGAGCAGGTTCTAGTAGAGTTGATTAGAGGAGGGTGAGAATTTGAGATTTATGGCAACCTAGCGTTCCCATAAGGATCAGTTACTGCCTTCACGAAGTTTGGCTGGAATGACACAATCGTAGACTGTTTCTCTCCCTCTCTCTCCCTATTCCTTTCCCACCCCTCTTTCTTCATCTCCCTTCCTCCTTCTTCCTCCCCCATTTTCTTCCCTTCCTTTTTTCTACCTGTCATTTCTCCTTACTCTAAACATTTATTAAATATTTACCATATGCCAGAGAATGACAGGGAGTTAAATTTATAAACATGAGTTAAATCTGAATTCTGCTTTTCTACACTTTGTTCATGTCCCATCTGAGAAATCAGACATGCAAATGCCCAATAATGGCACAATGCAATATGTTAATAATATCTCTTATTGGTTGATGATTTTCGCTGTCCCAACACTTCTCTGAAGTAAGTGCCTACCTTCACTCTTTCTATGAAGATGCTTCATGACCAAGCCCTAACTCCATTCTCTGACTTCAGCTCCTATCATCAGTCTCCTGTGGACAAGTTCGCATCCCAGCTCCACTCCCTGCCTATGGTTTCATGCTCACACTAGGCTTTTGCTTATAAATTGCTCTGACTTCTGAACTGGTCTCCCATCTTCTCTCCATCATGATCTTATACAGGTACTGCTTGACTTATGATGGGGTTACATCCCCATAAAACCATCAAAACTTGCAAATATTTTGTCAAAAATGCCTAACCAGTCAAACATCATAGCTTAGCCAAGACATTTAAATGCTCTTAGAACACTTCCACTAGCTTACTATTGGCCAAAGCACTCTAATACGAAGCCTACTTTATAACAAAGGGAAGAAGATCTTATGTAACTGAGTACTGTGGTAATGCAGTACCACTGTGGAATGTGGACTGCATTCCTCACGACTGAGTGGTTGATTGGGAACTGGGGCAACCAGAACCAGAATCTGAAGTACGGTTTCTACTGGATGCATATTGCTTTCACAACCTCGCCAAGCTGAAAAATTGTAAGTGAAAGGATGGAAAGTTGGGGATTGTCCATATTTCTTTTAACACTTGGCTCATCTTTCCGTGCAGCCTCTGCTCTGCCCTTTGGCACACAGTAGGTGCAATGACACGTCGGTCTGGTTACAGGGGCACGTTTCTCCTCATAGCTGTTACTTAAGCACATTGTGCTCCTTTAGAACGCACTGTCCTTGCTCTAGGGCTGGGATAAGCCTGTTTGGATCATGAACCCCCTGGAGGACATGATAAAGATATACGTCCTTTTCTTAGGGACATACTTATAAACATAACTTTTAGGAGGTTCCGGACTTCTCTGAAACACACGCAGAGACACCTACCCAAGGCTAAGAACTTTAACCGGGAGCCCCAGCCATTAGCCAGAGCTAAGGGCACCTAGCTTTTTGTGCAATGTGTGGCCTTGACTGGGGTTCACGGATGGGGTGGCTAGGTCTTCCGACAGGGATTCAGGCCACAGCTGGCAGAGGGCACTCTGGCCTCTTGATGGCTTTTACTCCCTTGGATCAGTTCTTGAGATTTTTTAGCTCTTCTCTGGACCTTCCAGGTGGGAGGATCCAAAGACCCTGCCACACGGAGATTCAGTCTGCATGGGCTCCAAGTGTAAGCCAGGCTATCGGGCAGGAGCGTTCTCTCTGAGTTTATGCTAAAGTCAGGTTTAAATATGCTATTTTAGACTCTTTCTGTTTGGGGGAGTCTTAAGATGACTCGATGGTGGCAGATAGCAGACATTACAGTCCATTGCTGACCAAGATGCAGATTTAAAAAGTTGTCTGAGAATTAGGTAGACATTTCTTAATTCTTCAACTATGTCATAAGGGAATAAGGTTTAAAATTGCATTGTTGGTGTTCTGTACATCTCACCTCCTCCAAGAATAGGGACCCCTTTCTCCTCTACTTCATACCAAGAAAAAGCGGTTCCTGTGAATGACACGTGGAGCTTGTTGTGCCCTTGCATTGGGGGGACACACCAGACTTGTGCGGCCTTTTACTGGAAAATACCCCAGTGCAAAGGCAGACTGGCCAGCTGCTCTGATGGGAAGCTCAGGAGGAAGGATGGTTCTAGGGGCTGGCGGTTGAGATTTGCATGAGAGTTTCCTCAGGGCCAGATGTGGACCGTGTTTGTGACACAGCACTGGGATGCAGCATCTCAGGCCTTGTCCGAGAAAGTCCTGTGGAGAGGTCAGCTGATCTCAAGAGAGAAAACCTAGAGAAGGTGCATCACCTACCCCGAGGGACTTGAGGAGCCATGATTGAGAAGTTTCCAGTAAAACCCGCAAACAAGAGCATCCTTCAGAAAAAGTCAACCATAAATAAATACCTCTGAGTCCAGGGACCATGAAGCCAGATGCTGGCAGTGCCAGCCACACGGGAACATCTCATTTCCTTTCCTCTAGGACAGGGAGGAGGAGCTGAAGCTTTAGATGAGGGACGGAGAGAGCGCACTGACCAACCCTTCCCTCAATGGCAGACTTTCTCCTTGCAACTCGGTCGAGCATGTGGGAGGCCGGGGAGCCGAAACCGTATCAAGCTGGAGGTTTGGTGATCACTTGCATCTGTACTTTCCACTTAGGAAAATGAAGCAGTCAGGAGCGACCCTGCAGGGTGTGGGCGCGCCCTGAGGCTGTCATTAGTGGGCAGGGAAGACCAGCCCTGTGGAATGAGTTTATAGTGTAAGTCACATTTGTTCAATAAATGGCTCCAGAAGCTTAGAGCAACTGAGCTTTGGGGCCTTTTCCCCCCAAGACAGCAGTGGCTTCCTTTACAGCAGATCTTGCTAGTTTAGGTGCACTGTGTTTTCTTCTGTCTCTTTTCCTTTTCTCCTTGGTGTTGCCCTTGTGAGTCCAAGGCCTTTGCTGGGTGTAGTGGTTAGTTTCCCTTTCTTTGGGAACATCTGTTCAGCATTTAACACATATTTATAGACTGTATATCACAGAGGCTGTCAGACCTCAGAGTGCAGTGTTCACCTAGGACAGGGGTGTCCAACCGGAGGGCCACAGACAGGTGCTGTTAGGAGTGCACAGCAGGAGGAAAGCGGTGGGAGGCTGAGGAAGCTTCATCTGCATGGACGGTGGCTCCTCATGCCTACACCACCACCTGATCTCCACATCCTGGCAGATCAGCAGTGGTGGCTTTAGATTTTCAAAGGACCGCGGACCCTACTGTGAACTGCCCAGGTGAGGGATCTAGGCTGCACACTCCTTATGAGAATCTAATCTGTCACACTCCCTGCCCTACTCATGAAAAAAACTGTCTTCTATAAAACCAGTCCCTGGTTGGGGATCACTGATCCAGGGTGCTTGTATGATGCTGGCTCCTGGGCTTCACCCCCATAGATCTTTCCTACCTAGCTCTCCAGTGGGCTGGGGAAACTTTAGACAAGCTTCGGATTCAGGGGCACCTGGTCCACACTTGAGAAGTGCTCGTCTGTGCCGGATGCCTAAGATGCCACCATCAGCTGAGCATCATCTTCCCCATCACCACCGGTTTTGTGGCAGATACGCAGTTGGCAAATTACTGACATTTCTGAGCGTGCATTTCTTTGGAGGTGTTTACAATCCATCAGGTGGTAATAGGGCTATTGTAGGAAAAAAGGAGGGAGAAAGCTCATGGTAAATGCCAAGAAAGACAAGTTACAGTCATGCTGGGGAGAGAGGGAACATAGAGGTCTTTAAGGAGCCCACTCCAGAGAAAGATGCTCTTGTAGCTTGAGGATTCCTCCGCTAGCATTCTGCCAAATGCGTATGGATCCCATCTGGTGGGTCCTTGGAGCTCATCAAACCCAACCTCACCCTTAAGAAGTAAGGAAATGAGACCCAAAGACCTTAAATGATTTGCTTAAGTGCACACAGAATAAAAGGTAGGTTGTTTATCTGTATATTTTGCATGTATCTTGAATCAATACTCACTTATATACCAAGGAGAATCTTTTATTGATTTAGAATACCACAGCCAGTTCTTTCAGTATTTGATAGTTAAAATCCTTTATATAGAATATATGATTGAGTGAAATCATCAGAATGGTTTCCAAAAGTTTCTTCTTAAAAAATATTTTTTCTAAGATAATACAAGCAAGTGAAAAAAGTCCCTGTGCAAATACGTTTATTATGTCTTAGTTTTTGATCATAAATTATTAAACATGAAAAGTATCATTGGCACAAAAAGCAAGTTGTGTATATATCTTCATTTGTTCAGGCAATACGGATGTACTCACTGAGTACCTGCTATGTTCCAGGCATTGTGAGTACTTCCAAGCAAGTTTGGAACAGTAAAGAAAGAACGGTATTCACATTAGGTTGGACCACAGCTCTCTTTGGGTGTGTGCAGGCTTTTTCAGAAAACCAGCAGCGAGTGCTAATCACATAGGCAGCTGATTTCTAGGTCCAGCCAACTAGAAGTCAGTTTTACATGCTCCTGAGTTAGCGGATCCACGGGGAAATTTTTCTTCCTCCAGTGTATTCAAAGCCTGGTAACGCAACTCAATGCCACCTGCTTCCTTCTTGCATAAAGGATGATTTGCTGCAGAGGAGGCAGGTTGAGAAAAGAGAAATTCCTGCTCTGGTGTAAAGCACCTTGTTTATCCACAGAGAAGGGAGGTGAACTCTGATTGCTCCTCTGGGAAGGACATCAGAGTCTTCCCTTTCAGACTGAAGCAACCCCACAGTAATGGGAAGCTTCTGCAGTCTAGGGCTAGGCCTGCATGTGTGCTTTCTGAGTTTGTTCTTTACTTTTCAAGTGAAATACTTTAAAGAGAATAAATATTCAGAACAATTCAAATTCGCATTAGTCAGTATCTTCTGTTCTATTAGTAGGCAACTAATAAAATCAAGTTGTGTTCTGAAAGAAATAATTATAGAAATTTTGTGCCTTCCTTCAGCCATAGCAAAGTGGAGCAATCAGATAGAGGAATCTTCTGTCTTGTCTTAGAAATAGACAGCTGTGTATTACATAATGGCTTTCCATTCAACAGTGGATCTGCGCATGCACAGGGTTCCTCCAGACTGCATCACCTAGTGTTGTCGTAGCCACCTCGGTCTGCATAAGCCCACGCTATGATGTCTGCAGAGTGATGAGACCACCCACTGTAGCCTCTCAGAACATATCCCATTGTTACGTGATGCACCACCATACTTCAGAAAAGTCTGCAGATCCAAGCTTGGGATGGTTATTAAGAAATCTTAAATTTTTCCGATGAGGCTATTCACGGAGAACTGTGTGTTAGACCAACTTAGGTGCTCCCCAGTCATAAGTCCTACAAGGAAAATAACAGAGAATTTCTCAAGTGTGTGGGCTGGTTGGGTCTCTAGGCCTGATTTTCTCTGCAACCTACAGTGTGTAGCTTACTCGCTGCAATCAGTGCGCACTGAACAGCAACTCAAGCTTGGTTCCTTGCTTATTTCTCAGCCGTGTTGCCCGAGATCCCGAGCCTCTGTAGGCTGTCCTTTTGTCTGAGTGCCTACATCCAATGCAGAAGGGTGTCGTGTGCAGCTCTGAATAACATCACAATTGTACTTTGTTAGCATTAGAGTTATAAAGAGGAGGTCAAGGCCAGCACTCTGGGAGACCGAGGCAGGAAGACGCAAACTTGAGCCTAGTTTAGATACATTAACGAATTAGAAAAATACAAAGTATAAAAATAAATTTTAAAAGGGCTGTGGATGTAGTTTAGTGTCAAGGCCCAATGTTCAATCTTCAGTACCATGAAAAACAAAACAAAACAAAGACTAAGAGGAGGTCCAGACAGTCAGTTTGTGCTAGCATTCAGAGGGTCACCAGCTGCAAGACAGACCCAGGTCTGTAAGCTCAGGGAGTGGAATGTGCTGGTTCAGCATTTAAAAGAGGAAGATTAAGAAGGTGAGAAGCTGCACCTGGAATCTTGTCAATGGACTGAGGCAAGCCATGTCTAAGATTTCTCCCACTGCTATTACTACTGTTACTGCTATGATTACTACCACTATTACTCTTTTGTTTCCAGTATAATTAGAACACAGTGCTAGATAGAGTTTGAATTCAAGAACTTCCCAGTCTGGTCTCAACCAACCCCTTTCACCCTAACTGGGAAGGATTTTCTCACAGAACAGGTACATCGAACGGATCAAATAACCCTGGGTGAATTATTATGCCAAATGATAGGTATTTTGTCTATAAAATTAAAAAAACTATTTCCTCCTGGTGGATGTTATAAAGCTATGGCAAAATAGGGCATGCAAAGCTCCCAGCTCAACATTATCCATAGAAAACACAGAAAGTGTTTATTCTTTCTTTTCCTTCCTATAACCCGGTGCTATTCCTGCTACTAGAGACTCCAAGCTGTGCTGAAGTGAGAGACCTATGAGAGTGGGAGAGTCAGAAGGATGAAGTGGGGGGGAGAGAATAAAGAGGAATGAAGGACCTGGGTGTGGTGCCACACACCTGTATTCCCACCACTCCGGGAAGCTGAGGCAGGAGGATGCAAGCTGGAGCCCCGCCCAGCAATTTAGTGACTTAGCAAGACCCTGTCTCAAAAAAAAAAAAAAAAGAATAAATAAATTTAAATAAATACATTTTGTTTTTAAAAGGGCCAGGGACGTCAGTGCAAAGACCATGTGTACAAACCCCAGTACTGCAAAAAAGAGGAGTGAAGGGAAGGCTCTTTCCCTGAATGGCAGGAGTCTACTGCTCCAGGATCCACAGGAAAAGCCTCCTGCAGGAGGATGGAGCAGAGCAGAACTGTCTCTAAACCAGTGGGCATCTATTTTCCTAACAGTACCGAGTCACAAACTAACACTACCAAAATCTTCACTGATAATTCACCGAGTACTGATTATATGTCCCACTTAACCTCCTGCCACCCTAACAGAAACCCCTGGTGGTTAATCGGCACACATGGCTTCGGGGACCTGTGTCAACGACTGGTCACAAGCCAGGCCGGAAAGTGACTTGAGAGAATGTGAGCTTCCTGGGAAAATGAACACTGTGGATGCTAAGGAAACACTTACAAATGGGAAGAAGATTCTCGCCATCAATTTACAAAACCAGAACAAAAAATTGCCCTCCCCAACAGAAAGCTGTACACAGCTCTCTCGCCTCCACTGTGAATGGGTCATTCAGACCTTTCTTTCTAAAGCTGTAAAACAGGATACTAAAACTGACAGTACCATACATCTCAGTCATGGAAATGCCACAAAATACAGAGACGTGTAAGTGAGACCACGGACACTTGGGGTTTTGCAATTGTAATCACTTGAAGCTTTACCCAGATTTTTTTTTTTTTTTTTTTTTTTGAGACAGGGTCTCATTATGTAGTTCAGGCTGACGTTGAACTCACTATATAGGCCATGTTGGCCTCAAACTCACAGTGATCCTCCTGCCTCAGCCTCCCAAGTGCTGGGATTATAGCTACGCGCCACCATGCCCAGCAACCCCAATCATCTTTAGAAAGGACATCAGTGTCACTATTTTAAGAACAAGCAATTTTTAAAAAGTTGTTTCTTTTAAAGCTCAGGAAGCTGATTCTCATCCTATGAGCTTAGAAGGTGTATTTCTAAAGAACTATGGGGAACAATTCTATTTTTTTTTTCTTTCGGAGCTTCAGATCATTCTGATATCTTTGCTACAGTTTAGCCATGCACCTTGTAAAACAAAACCATGATTAATCCAGGATCCAACTTTTTTAGCCCAAGTTTTTTTTTTTTTAATGTAAGGATAAGTATTTTAAATTTTCACAGTTGCATTGAAAGGTGCTATAAATTTCCTATCTTACCAACTGGAATCAAGAAAAGGAATCCCCACACAAAATAGGACTATTAAGAAAATAATAGCAACAGAACAGAAAAGAAAACAAATAAAAACATTTGTTTCATGCTCTTTCTTACACCTCAGTGAAAATGTGCCTTCTTGCCCAAAGGTCTGGGGCTAACGGAACTCTCGGTGGAATCTTTAGTTCCTTCTCATAAGGCCTTTTGTCTTTACTGCAGGGAAATAGAGAATTTTTCTTCAACCAAGGCCTGTGTCTGGCTGGGAGGAATTGCCCAGAGATCATATTAATGACAATTTTCAAAAGAAATAGGAGATGACCTGCTTAGTCAATTACAGTAAATGGATTTCTCCTGTTGGAATTACTGCTGAATTGTAAATCTCTTCAAGAAAGGCCAGTCAGCCAAACTCTGCAGGGCTCCTATCTGCCAGGAGTGCTGTGATTTAGAAACTGGGTGCATCAGCCAGTGACCTGCAGGCCAGGGGACAGTTCTAGGTCTCCAAACACCACCCCACACACCGGGACAATGGAGACCACACCTCTAACGTGTGCACAGCATCTTATCATCTCAGAACTCGGGCACCCTTGGACTAATTCCTTTACATGGTGGGGGTTCCCGGCCAGAAAACGCCCAGGACCTTTGTCACGGTCCCCCTTGGCAGCGATGCTTAGCGTTCATGAGGAGGCTGAGTTCAACCTTACCTCTCACTGTCACATGGTTTTCTTGGAACCACCTCTCTAGGGGTGTCCACGTTTTATTTCTGCAAGCTTTCTGCCGTTCCGTCTGATGCATTTAAGGTCAATTAACACAAAGGCTAAGCAGCCATCACATTGTCTTAACAAGATTTGGTTTCCAGATTTCTAGAATCACTCTCCATACTGCTCTTCATCTTGGGTTCACACTGGCTCAAAAATACTAAGAGACAGTGGGAAGGGATGGACTTATACCCCAGGAAATGTACTGATTTGCCCAATAAATATTTGACTGTCTTCTATGTTCTGGGCATCATTCTAGGGATAAAGAATAGACAAAAGCGATAGGAATTTGTGTCTCCAAAGAAATTATCTTCTAGCTGAGGGAGAAAACAGAAACAAGATACGTAATAAAAACAGAGTATGTTAGATGATGGTAATTCCTAAAGAGAAAATCCAAGCAGAGATGAGAAAAAGAAAGTATGAGGGACACTGTAATTTTTTTTTTTTTTTTTTTTTTTTTTGGTGGTGCTGGGGATCGAACTCAGGCCCTTGTGCTTACAAGGCAAGCACTCTAATCACTGAGCTAAATCCCCAGCCCCGGGACACTGTAATTTTAAACAGGGTAACAAAGAAGGTCTCACCAGATACATGAGGAAGCAAGACATTTAGACAAGGAGTAAAGAATCCTCCTTGAAGACAAGGAGTAAAGAATACTCCAGAGACACTATTCAAGGCCAAGGGTGTAGCTGAGGTGTGTGGGGATCAGGAACGAGGGAACAAGATGGCAGAGCCTGAGGCAAGAGGGCAGGAAATAGGAAGTAGGTGGCAAAGATGAGAGAAACTAGAAGACTCAGGATCTTGTAAACCATTTGTGCTAGTCAGCTTTCTTGTTGCCAGACCAATACTCAACACAATTTAAAGGAAAGGAGGAGAGGTTTAAGCCTGCTCATGGTCAAGGGATTCAGTCCACGATCTGCTGGCTCAAAGGCAGGAACATCATGGTAGAAGAGCATGCAGGACCAAAGCTGCTTAGTTCATGGTAGCCAGGAAACAGATCAAGAGAACAGCGCCAAAGAGGGAAGGACCAGGGACCACAAATAGCACTCAAGGCCAGGCCTCCATGACCCACCCAGACACACCCAGAATTGTGCTTTACTAATCCCCTGGG
The DNA here is from genome assembly GCA_004026905.1 of Hystrix cristata. NCBI lineage: Eukaryota > Metazoa > Chordata > Mammalia > Rodentia > Hystricidae > Hystrix > Hystrix cristata. Next base: position 196,235 of record PVJO010000260.1, read on the forward strand.
CCTTTCTTTATCCAGTCAAGTTGATATATCATGATTAACAATCACACCATTGAAAAAATTGGGGTTCTTACTCTTAGTAGGTGAATTCTTCACCCACTCTGTTGAGTGGATTTTCAATAGTGCTATTTTCCCTGGGCTCACTCTTAGTAGTGGTTTTAATGCTTGGGTGATGACCCAGCTTTGTATAAGACACCTTGGTCACTCTTTTCTCTCAAAACTTTATTGAATTTATACTAGCATCTTCTGAGATTGTGTATTTCTGAGGCAAAGCTGGAGACTAGTTTATTATGTCCTTTTTTACATAATTTGTTTTTGATGCCTAGATGCCTAAATGAAACTTAAATTCAGTAATAGTACCAAAATATGCCTCATAGCAAGCATTCTGTATTATGTTCCCCAGAACATATTTGTTTCGTGATATCTCCTGTTCTCTTTGGAAAATCATTTATATTTAAGTTAGGTCACAAGTATCTATACTTCAAACACTTCCCCCCTCTAGTTGCTTTAATCCATGGTCCCTTTTCTTCTCCTTTCCTGGCACAGGAAGGTACAGTGCTGTTAATTCTATTTCCAGCTATATGCATTGTTTATTGATGTTTTAAATTTGTTAACCCTTTAAAAAATGTTATTCTGATTAATAATATACTTCTGTAGCCCCTGAATTCTTTTTTAAAAATACCATTCAACGTTACTGTCACCTCTTTGAGGTCTTCTTCCATTGATTTCATGTTCTCTTTTATTTGCTTTATGTAGGAATTTTTCTTTTTGGGGGGTTTTCTGTCAGGATATATTTTTTTTTTTAGGGTACATTTTTAACTGCATCTTTGCATAGTTCATTCCTTCATCTTATATCTAGCCAGATGTGTCCCTATCTTTATATGTAGCTTTATCTATAATTATAGCCACTGGTTTCTCTATCTTTATATCTACAACTGCACAGCTAACTCATTTCATTGTCCTGTCCAATGCCATGACATCAGCTATCTAGTCATCTATTCATTAATTAATTACTTCCACAAGAATTTATTCACCACCTACTAAGTGCCAGGTACTATTTTGGGTACTAAAGATAAATCAGGGATAAAAAGAGAAAAATCTCTTCCTTTCTGGAGGTTTCATTCTAGAGGAGGGAGACAGAAAATAATAAGCAAAGCAGGTAGGTACACTATATAATATGTTAGAGGTGATATGAGTTATGAGAAAAAATGTGTTGAGGGCAAGTGACGCAGACATAAATGGGTAACCATCAGTTTGGACAGAGGAGTGATCTGGCTGATGTATTTTTAGAAGGCAAACCTGGCTGCTTTTCACATTTATAACGTGTCCCATGTGGCCACTTCCTCTCTGCATAGTAAGCGGATCTTCTGGGACCCTCTTCTCCCCTTATCAGATGTCACCTGCCCCTCAGAGCTTCAGCTGAGGGCTGTGGCATTTCATGGATTGAGGGACTGAGAAGGAGGAAAGAGGTCAACAGGACGCTTAGACCCCATAATCCACTCCCTGCTCCCAGGCTGACTCTACCCAAACAGGATGTGTCCCGCTTTCCAAAACTGTGAGCTAAAGAATCCTTTTTTCTTTACAAACCTCCCAGCCTCAGATATTTTGTTATAGCATCAGAAATGGAATAAAATATTTCTCAAGCAGCTGTCCCCACTCCTATGTTGAATGGAAGTCAGAGAATGCAGGAAGCTGAGGGGGCCCGATTTCAGAGGTAGGACAGGGGACCTCCACTCGGGCTTCTCCCTCGGGGCTCTCGAATCATGTTTTCATTCGGCCACGTCCACCTTTTTGGCTCTGAGTAGTGGTAACAGTCCTGCCTTCTTTCTGGCTGGAAGCACAACCTAGTATGTTGTGTATGCGCAATTTAACATCATCCTTTAGCATCACCAACTACAGAATGATGTGTGGTGGTGTCCTCTGAATTTTAACAAGATTCACCCCAGTTTTGAGGACAACACCTTCATTTTTACATAGAAGGCAACAACAAATAGTTTTCTGCAACACCTCAGAATCTGGATTTTTAACTCAAAACTGGTTGTGAAAACACAGTTCTTTTATTAACTCTACTTATGGACAATGATTTTCTTCATGTTGGGGAGTCTTATGAAATGAAAACTTATGTGTAAACCAATAAGGACACGTCCCTTCCATGCCTGACACGCGGCTGTTCTTTTCCTAAGTGTGTGTAATGCATTGAAAACAACTTCGGCTACTTTTAAACCTTGGAATTTTTTTTTTTTTTTAAGATTTTGATCTGATGCACAGATCTGAAAGGTTTCCCACCCTTTACAAGATTCCTCTTTCTTTTTCTGCTCATTGTAAAACACTGTGAAGTGCTGGCTGTGGGGCGCTATGCTCTGGATTGCCCTAGATTCAGGGAATTCAGAGCTAAGGCCTAACGGTCACCTTAACTTTGCCTTCTCCAAGGGTTACAACAGTCTTTTGTTATGTGATCACATCATCCAAAAGAGCTAAATTCTCCACCACTTATCTGCTATTCCACCTGCAAAGCCCTCTTTGAAGTCTCAGGGGCTTTGGGCACAGAGGGGCCGGACACAGTGTAGGAGAATTAGGCCTTGTGAAATTCACAACTACAAACCCACATATATGTGTGCTTTTCTTATCTGTGAGGAAAGGTTTAAAAGGCCACAATTCAGCTACTCGATGGTGCCTTCTGGAGGAGCTACGCGGAAGAAAAGAGTGTGAGCTCTTCCATTTATGTAAGTCACATTCTATGCCATGTCACCAACTCGTATATAGTTGTTGGATAAAAGCCTCCATTGTATAGGAAAGGTAACCTTGTAAAAATGACAAGCGGAGGCTTTCTCTGTGTTGTCTGCAATTAAAATGTTAACCTTGACATTATACTATTCCTTTGGCTTTCTTTATATGTTCTTCAGTTGGCAAATCTGAGGAAAAAAATGTTTTAAGGTGTAGTATCCACAGCAAGGCGGTGTCTTTCTCACTTAGGATATCTTTATGGGGAGCCATGGAGCTCGGCCGACCTGTCGGTGGCAGCGGCTGCTGTCTGGGGTTTCCTTCACCGTCTGTATTCCTTCATTTCTTCCAGGAACTGTTGTTCCCTTCCTGTTTTCGCCTGCCTGCCCTGCTGCTGAGTGACCGGAGGGTGGACGAAGGAACGGACAGGACAGCGGGTGAGAGCCGGTCTTCAGCCGGTGACACCGCTCGCCAGGATCTCTGGCGACACCGCCTGCGGGGAGGGCTCCCTGGATCGCTTCCAAGGCCTTGTTTCCCTCAAAGGCAGTCCAGTCCTTTCTGGCTCTGTCTATATTCCACGCCCTGCCCCCTTCCCTGTGTCCTTACGTACATGGTGAGACTGAAGACATGTGAATGTTTAAATTTAAAAAGTTCGTTATGGTAAAAAACACATTGCTATGAATCCATTAAAGATTACGCCCGCCCCCTGCTCTCAACGCGCTTATCCCTTGTCCTTGCCACTTTCTGACGCAGTTCTGCGTGTCCTTTTTCCGAGTGTTTCTAATTACGCGGTCTTGGCTGCTTCAATGTCCTGAATGGATTAAAAATGCTTCCCTTTCATGGTCGTTTTGACTTTGGGGAAGAACCAGAAGTCTCACAGTGCCAGATCCAGCGAATAAGGTGGATGAGGACACACAGTCATGTTTTCACAAGCTGCCTTTCTGCTGGATAGCGCTCGGCAGCAGCATTCACTACGTTTTTGGTTACATCTCACAAAGACAAGAAAGAGGGTTTCTAAAACTGCTTCAGAAAGTGGCAAGAACTATGGGATAAGTGTGTTTGAAGTGAGGTGTATTGTGAAGGAGATTAATGCCAATGTGTATTGTAATAAATGAGAGAAATTAGTCACACCATTTGACCGCCTCTTGTATAATTAGTAGTACCTTGTTTTAATAATGTATTTTATTTTATGCAATATATAGAAAATGCTTTTGTAAAAAAAACTATCAATATAAAAGTTACTCATTAAAAGTTGAAATTATTTTCCTATTAGTCTTTGTAATTAGTGTTTATTTTACACTTATAGGATCTATCAACTTGGATGCTAAATTTCCCTAGAAAGTACTACATTTGATAAGTTATATCTAATAAAGTGCACAGTTGCCAACAGCATTATTCATCATAGCCCCAAAGTGTAAACAATGAGAACAGCCATGAGCTGATGAACAGATAAACCGAAGTGCGGTATAGCCACACAAGGAGTGTTTGTTAATTGGCAATGAAAAGGAATTAAGCACTGATATATACTACAAAGAGGATGACCCTTGGAAACCTTTTGCTTAGCAAAGGAAGCTAGTCATGAGAGACTGCACTGTCTGACTCCACTTACAGGAAATGCCCAGAAAAGGCAAATCCGGAGAGACAGAAAGTAGATTTGTCGTTACCTTGGATTAGGTGGGTTGGTGAGAAAAGAGAGCGACCGCCAATGGGTGCAGCATTTCCGTTTACATGGGGTTTCCCTTTCTTTTTATTTTTGTGCTGGGGATTGAATCCAGAGCCATGTGCGTGCAAGGCAAGTGTTCTACCACTGAGCTATATCCCAGGCTTTCCGGGTTTCTTTTGAGGATGATGAAAATGGTCTAAGTTGGATTGTAGTGATGGTTCAAAAGTACCTCATTTTTACCTACATAAGGGAAAATACAGAAGGGTGGGTGACGTGGAAGGTTTTTATGGCTGCTTGTAAGCAGTAACACCCTTTTAGAAAATCTCATGAGGGTGTCGCATGGAATGGGTGGGCACAGACCCCTTCAAAACCCCTGGAGAGGGAGAGCTCCCAACACTGTCTACCTGACATGTTTGTCTGAGACACGCTAGCTGTGGTTGGCTGTGTCTGTTGCCTCTTTCCACTTTGGTTCCCATTCCTGCCCCTACCTCTGACACCGCCCCCTGGCCTACTGATACTGGGAGTGGCTTTGTGTATTTATGGGAAAGTTGGGTTGGGGATATATTAGTGTAGGCTTAGTGGGATGTCTTCATGAGGTCTTCTGTCTCTTTCATGAACAGTTAAGTTACTGCTAGATCTTGGGGCGTAAGAAGGGCTTTGTGGGCTATTCCTGCCACTCTTCTTTGAGATGTGGACGCCCACCTTTCATGGGACCTGTTTCAATGGCACCTGATGCTGCTGCTGGCTAAACACTGGGAGCAACCAATATGTGCAAACCCAGAACCTAGTCTGTAAAAAGTCTGTTCAACTCCTATAGCTCTTATAACAAAGTAACTTGATAGACATTTTTCTCAAATGTGACAATGATCTTGAAATTTTATATTATCAACTACAAATGTAGCTCTAAGAAACTTCTTACAAGTTTCCATAATTAAAAAAGATGAACTGTGACAAAGGAAACGCTGAATTATCCTTTAATGCTACCTATAGAAATTAATTTCACTCATTATTTTGGTCATATAAAGAGGCAGTTGAATGGCATTAACTAAAAATGTAGGCTAAATTATGGAGCATGAAAGATTATGTTAGTGGATGTTGTGATATTTAGAGGTTTTTCAAATTTTACATTTGTAAGTAGCTATGATTTTCCCGATTCTCACAAATACTAATTTTAATACATAATTTTGTATCCTTAATATTACCTTCTTTTTAATAAAGATAGCTTCCTAGATTATATAAGCTTTTAGCTCTATACCCTCAAACCTGCTCCTTAGGAAAAAATACTGTTTCATTAAGTATTAAGAATAAACACAATGCTGAAGGTAAAGTGGATACCAGTAGATACTCAAGGAATGATAGCTACTATTTCCTGTGTGGGTTTATGCCATCACTACAGTTGGAAGGTCAAAGTCTTAGACTCATCAATAATAGCTGCTTTTGTAAGCAAGCGTGAGTTTATTTTCAACACTGCTAATTTATTGGCTATTGACAGGTTGGCAGTTCTGGTTGATTTAATGTGTTGGGTTCTTTTGATTTGTGAACTTGGTTTTTATTTGTTGGAAGTCTTGAAACTTTAAATATCATTCATGTTTGCAGGATTTCATGGACTGAATTTGCAATAGAATATTTCTCTCTACATTTAAGTCACTATAAAGAAAAGAGGAAAAAAAAAAGGAAAAGAAATGGAAAAGAAATAATAATGAGTGAAATTCTCAAAAAACGAAATTGAGTCCTGTTCCAGGATAAAGAATTTACTATTCTATGCCAACAAAGAAAATTATATCTTGTAGCTTTCTAAGAGTAAACTTAGCTCATTTATTTTTTCTTTTATAAATATCCAGAGGAAACCATGCACATGACAACTCAAGGTATTAGGTTTAAAGGTGTTAGCACACTGAAGAGTATCACCAAAGTCCTGTCTGCCATCCTACATTTCCAGAAGTATCAATTTAAGCCAGTGTTTCCCTTCTGGTTGTACTTGTGTGTTAGCATTGGAATTGCACAGCGGGCAAGGAGATGAAGCCTGCTAGAGGTGTCTCTGCATGTAAATACGACACCTGAAAACCTTAGCATTTCAATACTGAGGGCTCTAACTACTAACAGAAACCACAAACACCAAGAAATAGGCGGACAGTCACTGCACATCTGTACAAACACCATGACTGCACCATGAGTAATCTGATCCATCTTGGTCACATGTTAATAAACCTAATATGTGGTTAGAGTGCCATTCCCTTCTTTTTTAATCCTTTAAAAGTTGTAAGAATTGTTGGTCATTATAGAGTAAGAAGTGCAGTTAGGGACATTATCATCACCAATTATTGCCCTCAGGCAAGTTATTTGATTTTATTAAGCCTTAGCTTTTTTAAGAGTATAATGGGCAAGAATGCCTGCTTAATAAAGTTACTGTGAAGATTAAATGAAATGATAAGTCTAAAGAGCTTATCTCAGCACTAAATACTGAACAGTGATAATTATTATTTTGGGTGGCAAGATACATATTGTATTTTATCATTAAACATGTTAACTTGTAAAGCTAACTCTCTCTATATATGAGATATGTGTATATATATTATCTATCTATCTATCTAGTGAAGGGCAGGGGAGAAGGAGAGAGAGTTGAAGGAAAGGGTATTATTTTTTAAACTCTAAATCTAGATTGTGAACTCGGCTGGGCGAAGATTAGCCCAAAGGTATGAATCTCTGTTTTAACACGCTTAACTGAGAGACTTCTGGCTAAATGATGCTCTCTCTGTATGATTTCAGTTTCTTAAATTTATTATCACACTCTGACATTACAGTAGCGACTGTTTCAGAGATTTTTGTGCCGGGTCCCTTTTGGGGCCACTACCTAATCTAAGTATCTGATTGAATGTAGTAAAACTCCTCAAGAATTTGGATTTTTTAAGTAGAATACTAAAAAACCTCATGAAATGCCTTCCAAATACGAAGGCACATTTTTTGTGTGTATTCTGAACATGCATGGTGCACCATTTTTATGTTAATCTTTGGAATAAGAACTTGGGTCTGCACCAGAATTGATGGGTTTTTACTTATTGTGCCAGAGGGCTGTTCATTGGTTGTTTCCATCAGAGTTGGGTTGAAGGCTATTTCTTGATTTGTTTTCTCTTGTTTTTAATAGACTCTGTTCTGTAAAATCTCCTGCCTCTGAATTGGAGTCAGAATTTTGGAGATCTTGTGACACAGGTACATCTCTTTTTTTGGGGGGTGCTGGGGATCGAACCCAGGGCCGTGTGCTTGCTAAGCTAGTGCTTTACCTCTTGAGCTAAATCCCCAGCTCAACACATGTACTTATAAGATACAGACAAATGAGTACAAGTTTTATGCAGGAGTTAGTCAGGGTGAAATAGTTAAGGTAAACAGATTTTTCAGATGTCTGAGAGACAAATATTGCTCAAGAGATGTCAGTTTGAATTCTAAAATCTCGTAGATGAAAAAAAAATCTCTTAGATGATTGTTTCAATAGTTTGTAAAGTTTGTCTTTTGTGTCCTTGATCATTTCATTCTGTGATACATTCATCCTTTTATTATTAGTTTGTAAGATTTCTTTATATACATACTATATACTGCATGTTATAATGACATTGCCTTGATTTGTTTATCTTTTCGTTTAATTGAATATTTTAATATAAAGATTTCATCTATTCTTACATATCAAGTCCTTGAAGATTTTCCTTTATAGATTTATTTCTTTCACTTTTACTTTTAGAAATACCTAACTGAACATGATTGTACAAGGGGGTGACATTATCAGGACTGTGCTTTAGTATATTCATCTCATACCTTACAGTATTGGGGATAGTTGGAAATAGATTGACGTGAAAGATAGCAAGGGATGAGTGTAATAGTTTTAGTAAAAAATAAAATAAAAGATGAAATGGTCAAAATGCAGAATGGTCAAAAAAGACAGCAAAAATCCTTTGCTGAGCCTCAGAGATTTGCTGACAGGGGACAGATTTCTACACAGACATCATGTCAGGGACTAAATCTGCCTGAGGGAACAATTTTTCTGGAATTTAGCCAGGCCTCGCTAGGCGTGTGAAGCACCTGAGTGACCAGTCTTCCTCCTGACAGGGGCATCCCAGTGAACTTGGAGAGTTCCCACACCTGGCCTCACCCCAGTCCTGCTCATCTTCCCCGGCAGAATGCTAAGCTGCATGGGCCACTTCTTGTCACAGATGCCCAAGCCCACATCCGAGCAGGGCCCTCCTTTAGTCTCTAACTGAACCTGTGTTTTCCTGATTTGCTAATCTGTTTTGTGCCTGAATAAAACAGCTTTTACTTTTAACCTCGTTTGTGATTTTTCTTGGTTCCCAGAAATAATAAAGGTCTGAACTAAGTGGTTTCATGAATTAGATTTCCTAGCCTGGGAAGAATTAATGATGTGGTTTGGTAGGATTTGTTTAACTTCACCCTAAACCTTTTCCTTTCCTACGAGTATACAGGTGAAATGTTCATTCCTCTGTCTGCAGCTGGGTGAGACCAGGCCACTGCCGGGAGAGATGGACATCTCTATGTAAGTCACAGTGGCAGCCGAACCCCGCTCCTGTGTTTACTGAAGGTGAGGGACACCGGCAGCCTAACCTCCAGGCCATCATTCCACCCACCTCAGTTGTAACACCATGCCTTTGTCTCCGCCCAACTGCTGTAGTATGAAAAGACAGAGGATAAAAACAACTGTGATCTGAGAATAGCAAGCATTTCTACATGTCCATGTAACACAGCCAAGCAGGGTTAAAGCAATATATTGTAGTAAAAGTGGGGTTTATTCAAACAGCTGTTTCCTTTTCAAGCAGTGTACGTGAAGTCTGGTCCTCCATCCAGCAGCAGCAGCATCACTTAGGAACTTGTCAGAGATGCAGATTTCAGGTTAGTTCCACCCTGGATCAGTCTCTTGTCACTCATCAAGTATTGCACACCTACTGTGTGTTCACTTATTGTACACACTGCACTCTGTCTGCAAAAGGCTCTTTGACTGATGCTTGAGCTACTAAGAAAGGAAACATGTCATTTATGTAAAACATGATTTTGATTTTAGTCCAGCTTCCTGCCTCTCGTTGATTGCTTCTTTCAAGTAGGACAGCCAGTGCTTATTGAAATTCTCTACGTCCTGTGCTGTGCTGATCACTGTGGAGCTCCCAAAGAACGGCACGATGTAGCTTTGGTCCTCAAGGACCTTCCAATTTCACAACGACCCATCACACTCACAGGGCAGAAGAGTGTGAGGGAGGACAGATTTGAGTACAGATGCTTCTCCACATACAATGGGTTTGCAATGGAGCTATGTCCTGATAAACCCACTGTTAAGCTCAAAATAGTGTAAGTGAAAAACGTGTTTAATAATCTTACCTAATGAACATTGTAGCTTAGCCTCGCCTACTGTAAATGAGTTCAGAAGACTTCCATTAGCCTACGGTTGGGCAAAATCATCTTACCACAAAGCCTATTCTGTAATATAGCATTAAACATCTTGTGTAGTTCACTGGACACCAGTATCCCCAAACTGCTGGCAACACAGGACACTGTGGAGTCTAAGCTGTTTCCCCTCATAATCATGTGGTGCACTGGGGGCTGCAAACTCACAGATGGTACTGGGTCCATCCGTTTTGGTCTTTATTCCCAGCCCAGGACAGATCTAACCTGTGGTCTTTCACTTTTTTATAAGAGTCTTTAGGTTGCTCTAGTTTTAAGCTTATTGAACACAACTTGGCTCATAACTTGAATTTGCATAGGAGAGTAGAGCATGAAAATGTGAAAATTTTCAAAAGAGGGAAGACGATGATTTCTGAAAACTATAACCTGGCAAAATTAACTTCATTCTCATGCGAAACCCACACCTCGTGTCTGAAATAAGTACTTTGTGACTGTTGAAAGGGGGGCAGAGTTGATGACAGAACTGGCACACGCTAGTGAGGTACAAACTAATAGGAAGAATTCTCCTCTCCCCTCCCCGGACCTGCCCTAAGAAACATATTAGCTTTGTAGATTTGGGGGAAGCTATGAACAAGTTGTTATTATCATTTGGATTTAGGCAGAAGAGCCAACAACATCTCTCATGTATCCATCTGAATAAGGTAGAAAAATGTAGGCTACTGGTGGCTTCATAAAGTTCATGAATCACTGAGCAAGCAAATCCAGAGGACTTTTTAATGTGGCAGCGTCAACCCAGATAGAGCTCTCTGACATGCTGCCACAGAGATTTGTCCTCAACCTGCTCCTGCTTAACGTTTTCATCAGTGGGTGGGAGATGGGCAGAGGAAAGCCCGTGACTGACAGAATGGGGTGGAACAGGTTTATGACAGGCTGGAAATGACGAGAAAAAGCCTGAAAGAATGAAATATAATGAAGAATAGTTAGCAAAGGATGTGGTGGTTTAAAACACACACAGAGGCTCACACGTGCACACAGATGCACATGTGTGCTTCTGCAGAATCACTAGAGTGGGGATCTGTGGGTAACAGCAGGGCACATTAAAAAGCCTCACAGGTTCAGACGACAATGAGGAACAAGAGATTCGACAGAAAGATGGGGTTGGCCAAAGCCGATGCGATCAATGAAGAACGGAGCCCGGAACAAAGGCTGTCAAATCCCCCTGCTTTCACATGAGGCTGGCAGCTCCTACTGGGGTATTGTATTCAGATCTGGATGCCGTGATTTACAAGGGGCACTGGGAAGAATTCCATCGCATCCTCATGGTGCTGGAAGACCCTGAAACAAACAAAACTCAAACCTCTAGAAAAGAATCCACTCTCATTTCACAGAGTAGCCAGGAAAGGGAAGCACAGAGGTAGTAAATGGGCACTGAGAATCACTCGTGGACATCCGGATGGGCTCTGGACAGCCACCAGAGAGAAGCAGAATGAAAGCACTCAAGAAAAACAAAGGCAAAATTATGCTATAGTAGTTCATCAAAATACAAATGAGGTACAAATCTGCCCACGGAATTACAGGTAGCATTCCAAGGAGAATGACTTGCTAAGGTAGAGATAAGTGTTCTAGGGAAGATGTTATGGACTAAACTGTGTCCCTTCTCACATTCATATGTTGAAGCCTTCAAGTGCCTACGGATGGGCTGCGCTTGGAGATGGGATAAATACAATCATTAAAGAAGATGTTAAGTTAAAATGAGTCATTAGGGAGGGCCCTAATCCAACAGGACCTGTGCCCTTGTACAAAGAGGATGTTTGGACACAGACACAGACAGAAGGAAGAGAAACATCTATCTGCAAGCTGAGGGAGGCCTGGGGCAGATCCCTTCTGTGTAGTCCTCAGAAGGAGCCATTTCTGCTGACACCTGGACCTTGGTGTCATCTCCAGAACTGCAGGAAAATAAATTTCTGTGGTTTTAGTCACTTGGTCTGTGGTGCTTTGTGAGAGCAGCTCAAGGAAATGAATTCAGAAAGCAGATGAGGGCTGATGATGGTGGCCGTCCCCTAGCCCCAGCATTTGTCATCAGCCATATGGACTGGGCCTGAGCCCTCTGCACCCGTCCCAGCACACTCCATTCCTCAGGCGGCACGCAGGGCCTCAAAGCACCTTCCACTGACTTCGGCACCAGCTCTCCCTCCCCTTCCTTGTCTTCGGGGTTCCTGGTATGTGCTCTGTTGTTTGGAATGTCTCCATTGCACATCCAGCTGAATTCTGGCCTCTATTTTATGTCTTGTTACTTATTACATTCCTTACTTGAGCCATGTAGAAGTTTAAGCTTTAGAAGACCAAACGCATTCATCTGTTTCTTGTAATATTGTTTTGATGGGCACAGTTCCACAGGTGGTTTTGAGAATTTCATTGGCCATCGACAGCCATCACTTATTGGGGAAGAGGGCAGGTGTCCGACATTCCCTGGGCTTGGATGGTCTTCGGAGGGAATCGGAAATCAGGGAGGCTTGGGGAAAGGCAGGAGGGCTGGGTGCCGCAAGGAGTCTGTCTCCAGGCTGACTGGATGAAAGGGCTGGGACTGTCTGGCAGCAAAAAGCGCGGCCTGAGGAATCTGCCTGGGGCAAGTGCCAGGGTGGGAAGTTAATCAAGCCAGGGCTCGTCACTGCCTCCCTCACAGGGAATTCTCCGGAGCCTTTCCTGCCGCAGGGACCTTGACATCTGCAAAGGCCCCTTTGGAGGTGAATGAAGACCCACGTGCGGAAATAGCACAACTGCCAGTAAGAAGGGCAACCTCTGAGCATTACTGAGTTTGTAAGCAAATCCCTTAAATCTACAGTATTTAATTCTCATGACTTAGATTTCAACTTTTGATGATGAATGAAGCCTCTGCCAAACTTGAAAGAATTCAAGCCCCTCATTACCTATTTAGTTCAAATTTTCTGCCGGCCCGCTGTGAAATTGACACACTTCTTACTGTTTTTGTTTTGTATATTTCAGAATCTTTCAGCAATATCAAACCTGCGGGCACAATTCAGGGAATTGGGTTTATTAATTATTTGCACTCTCTCTCTAAGTGGATCCAAATAGATCATTACGAGATAGATGAAATAAATGCACAGCAGTAGCCAAAAAGGGCAGCAGAAAAGATTGCCTGGTTATTCAAAAAGATGGGAAAAAAACAGGCAGTAAATGATGAAAAATTAAACTGCAAGTATCTGACAGGCCAGACTCAGAAAGTAGGCCAGGATGGTTTAATTTGACTGTGCTGGATCCTACACCACACTGCTGGGGACACTTCACAGACAGGACCACTCTAGTCTTACAGCTTTTTTTTTTTTCTTTTAGTGGTACTGGATATTAAACCCAGGGTCTTCATACTGAGTTACATCCCCAGCCCTTATTTTACTTTTATTTTTGAGACAGGGCCTCCCTAAGTTCTTAAGTTGTGCAGGTTGGGCTCGATTCCCAGAGTGTGGGGATTACAGGTGTGAGCCACCATGCCTGGCTCTGGCAGCTGTTTTGTAGAAATATCTGTTAGAATACATATTTTATTTATTCAAGCCTAGACTTCACAGAGAACTGTATGTCACAAGGGCCTTGCAATCCAATTCAGGCTGTGGTTATATACGTTAAAGCTACAGACTTCTTGCCTTTCTACTTTCTGGTTTTAGTAAAGGTCAGATAAGAGACTGGTTCAGAAAAACTGTACAGATGCAGATTAGGGTTTAAGTCTTCATGAGGCCTTTGTAAATTGGAACTATCCTAATTCACAACTGCCTTTCTTCTATGCACTTTACCTACTGACTGCAGAGCACCAGTTACTTCCTCTCCTGATTGCCTGGCTAGCTGGGAGCCTCACCTCACAGTCACCATCCTGCATCTCAAGAAAGGATGGAGCCAGGCACAGTGGCACACATCTGTAATCCTAGCACTCAGGAGGCTGAGGCAGGAGGACTGCCATGAGTTTGAGGTCAGCCTGGGCTACACAGACCAGCCTGAATTACAGAGTGAGACTCTGTCTCAAACCAAACCAAACCAAACCAAAAAGAGAGAGGCAGGATGGGACAGTCCATCACCAGTCTTATCCAGAAGTCCAAGTATGATTTCTTAGGAATGTGTATCATTTTCCCACCAGTGTAAAGTGAAAAACTCCTAAGACAAGGCACTGTAAAGCAGGAAATATCTGCACTCATGCAAAAAGAGAACTTTTTATTGTATCAGCATGGCTCACGTCATCATGTCATTGCTTGCTAACTGTAAGTTCCAAATGACTTTTTTTGTCTTCTGGTGAAAGTGAAATGCACCAGGAAGCCAGCAATGGCCATGGTCTCAGGGGCAGGAAGTTCCAGGCTTCTGGCAGGTCCACAGAATGAAAGAGGGAGGGAAGCAGGAGTGTGAGAGAGTGTCCGTGATCTCCTGTTAAAATAGTTAAGCACCAATACTAAAGAACACAACTGAAGGAGGATTTCCGTTGGAGATGTTACTCTAATCATTTACTCTTCTTAATTACTGCTTAATCACCTCTTTTCTCTTCCAGCATAAATAGACCGAGGCTTTCGAAATTATTTCAGAATCAAAAGTTCTCTGGGCTGCACATATTATGCTGCCTTTAGGTTTCAGAGCACGTTAGGGTTAAAAAGGGCGGTGGCTTTCCAAGGCGATCAGTTTACCGAGCTTTTAGTGAGTCTCGAAACTCATTCATTCATTCATTCATTCTCAGACATGCACCAGGCCGTGAGGAAAACGAGAGTGAACAAAATCAGCCCTGGACTCCACCCCCTGCAGAGTGGAGTCAAGGTGGGAAACAAACGTACGGAGGCCGCATGACGCCTCGTGCCATGCTGAGTCTGAGTGGCAAAGGCAGGGGCGAGCCTGTGCCAGGGAGGGGGCAGGGGGCAAGAGCAGGAGGCCATGTGGCTGCTTTAGGGACTCTGGGCTTTCTCCCAAAAGCTACCAGGGCACAGTGTGCTAACGTGCTAACACGCGCACTGCAGGGACAATGTGGAGGACAGGCTAAAATGGGGAAGGGGCAGAGGAGAAAGGACGATGGCTTGTGTAAATATCGTACACGGGAAAGGGGTATGTTTAAGATTGAGACATGGAATGTTGCTTTCAGGAGCACTGAGTAGGAGGTGCAAAAATTAAGATGTAAAATTTGTTTGGGAAAAATGACTAATTTAGTGTTTTCAAAATTAGTGAGCATCAAATAACTTTTCTGTTTCCTGGGTCTTCAGGAAAGATAAAAATACAAAGAATACATACCAAGTTATGTAAAAACCTGGGCTCCACTCTGAAATGGACTAAATTAGAGCATCGGACGCTTAATAACTTTAGTTTTCAATTTCCTTAAATCTGTGATGTGATCTGGTTCTCATTAAGCTATATCAGAAGATATTTATGTAATTAATTAGCTCACATTAAGGTATAAAAGGCTGGTGATGGTACCAACAGCTCTTTGTTAATCTTCTCTAAAGTGTAAAAGGCTGGAAACTGTAAGATGCAGCTCTTTGGATGCAGGGAGCAGGATCCCACTTCACCGGTCTAATGTAGTGTGTGGAACATTGAATACAATTTGGTTAATTCTCCTAAGTTGCTTGTGTTTTGAAAGAACATGTTTCTAGTAATGTGTAGGAAGAAATTTCTAATGGATACATTTTAGATAATTTGGCAAAAAGGGCCTCAAAACCATTTTAAGCAGTACACAGCCTTCCAGGTACTATTAAGGCAACACACACGGCACCACTCTCTATTGGGCTGGCACTTTTGTTATCCATATTCAAAATTTTCTTGCCTTAGTCCCAAGAAAACAGAGAAACTGATTTTTCTACGTAGCTTATAGGACTCGATCACACAGATACTCTGTGTCCTGGATTGGAATTGTGCAAAAGACAACTTGGACTAAACATGTGGTGGGGTGGGGGGGTATTTAAAGCAATCTTGCTTAGGACTGCAAGAATGTAAACTCAGAAGCAGTCTTTGATCTTCTAGCAGTTTGTAGCGTGACCCACAGATGAGTATCCTTTCGAGACCTGTTTCTTGGAATTCATGACGTGCAATGGAATGTCCCATTTCACCTGCCTCGTTGAGGGCCTTTCTAGGCCCATCCCTTCTCACAGCAGTGTCCTTGGACCTGACTTGGAAATATTTGTTCTCATGTCATGGCACAGACCAGCAAGTGTCCCATGGAGGTCTTTCCTGGGGTCAAGTATGAGTCAGCCTGGAAAGAGGATTTCAAATCACACAGCTCTCACATGCTGACCAGACCAGGCAAATACTAGTCACTTCTCTGGTCTCTTGGTGATCTGGCTTTAATAGACCGGCCACCTCTTTGCTGAGCTCTGGAATGAATCGGGATAGGATGCATGTGGTGGACTCAAGGGTAGAGAAACTATCAATAAATGTTTTTAGTCCATAAGATTCTCTCTGTCAACCAAACACATCAGTGTTGTCGAATACTTGCTACTTCAAAGCTTTTTGGTCTGCACAGGGAGAGGAAAGGGTAGTGCAGTTTTGTTTTGGTTTTACTTATCTGACTTAACTCTTTTTAATTTTCTACTTTCCCCAGTGACTCTCTAGCCTTGTTCCACATCCATAGATTCAACCAAACAAGGAGGAAAAATAGTTTTGGGAAACGTGTCTGTACTGAGTATGTACAGATTCTTCTTTTCTTGTCACTATCTCCTAAGCAATACTTAATGCCAACTACTGACAGAGCATCTGCACTGCATTAGGTATTATGGGTCAACTAGAAATGGTTTAAACTTCTGTACAGGAGGACTGTGAGG
The DNA here is from genome assembly GCA_004026905.1 of Hystrix cristata. NCBI lineage: Eukaryota > Metazoa > Chordata > Mammalia > Rodentia > Hystricidae > Hystrix > Hystrix cristata. Next base: position 212,801 of record PVJO010000260.1, read on the forward strand.
TAATATGCGGATACTAGGCTGCTTTTTGTAAGGGACTTGAGCACCTGTGGAGTCTGCATCCACCAAGAGATGATTGTGCTATTGTTAGGAAAAATTATGTGCAATGCATCTTGTTGACAATTTGATTGGAAAAACCCACTTTTAGTTGTTCTGGTTGGCAAGAAATATCGTGTGAGAGTAACTGGGACAGTCAGTGCCATCATGGTTGCAAGTTTCTGAATGGACTTTCAACTCTCCCAGGAAAAAAATCACATGACTCCAATTCCCATAGTTTAAGCACAGGCGCCATTTTATCTCCTGTTACTCGGCCACTTAGCCTGTCTTGGTTTCTACAACTGATTATCACTATTAGAAAAATGTCTCCTAATTTTAATACCAAAAATGGCTTAGCTGGCCATTTTTTCCTTTTTCCCACCTCACTTTTCAAGCTCTGTGTTCCATTTCTGTGCAGCCCCAGCAGCACATTCCCATCAAGCCCTCCCTGATTACTCAGACTGGGCTGCCTTCCTCCTGCTCGGTTTCTCAGGGACAATACAATTCATCCCTGCTCGGAGATGTGGCAGAAGGGACACCATCATTCACTGGAATGAAAAAGGACGCTGGACGTTAAGAAGAAACTGTAACGAGTTTCTCTCTGAGTGGTGCTTTTTGTTCTGTTTTGGGACTGGGGATGGAACCCTGCGCATCCTAAGGCAAGGTTCTACTACCGAACTATTCTCAGCCCATGAGTTTCTTTCTTTGAGATGGAAATTTTAATTTGGTCCGAAGATGCTGCGAATAAGCTACCCCATTTAGATGTTCCACGAAACTGACCTGAGGACACGCCCTGCTCAATTGTCCCTTGTCACTCTGATTCACACACCGCCCAGAGAGCAGGCCCTGCAGTCCTTCGGAGGAAGTGGGCCCATTCACCTCAGCCACGAGTGGGCCCAAGGTGATCGTGGTTCTATGTGGCTCAGAAAGGGAAGCCAAGTGAAGAGTCTGACAAGGTAAAGGAATGAAGAAAGGAAAACAAATTCAAGGGGAGTAACAACGGGCCCCAAGTGGCCTTATTATATGAATAGACTGCAGATAACTACACCTTTCCACCGCAGCGCTTCATAAATTCTGTCATCTTGTTAGGGTTGTCAGAAGCACACTGACCTCACTTCCTCCATTAACGAGCTTGGCCTATTTTGAGGGGAGATTCTCCGTGAACACACAGCCCAGAAACACCTCATAAACGGCCTGTCAGCCTTGTAATTCTGGAAGTAATGAGATCCATGCCAAAGAGACGGAGGGTGGAGCCTCAGAAGCCAGTGACCAGCCGAGGCCCTGGGCAGGAAGGAGCGGGCAGAGGTGCCCGCGACTCTAGGTTTGTAGAGCAGCTAAAGGCAAAGTTTAATCCCTGCTTACCAAGAAAGCTGTCTGAGGTAGGCTGGTGGCTTTGTGTGCAATAACAGGTTCTTTTTATTTGCCTAGACCCTTCTCCTCTTTTGTAAGACAGAGGCAGCTCATGACTCGGGTTTGGAAATATGCTACCCAAAGGGACAGTTCCTGCATGCCCCACTCTGAGAGCCATCACCAGACTCCATCCATCTCTGGGGTCCCCCCAACCCACTTCTCTTATTTCAGCCTAGATGAGGACAAAAGCTTTACATTCCCAGCGATCCAGGATGGATTAAATGGTCAGAGACTGCATTCTGCTTCTATGAGACTGAGTTTTTCTGAAGTCTCCAGCACAGTCATGAAAAATAATCTCGACTCTATAAAGGCAAGAAAAACTCCCCATGGTCAACTTATGCATCGGGTGAGCTCCATAACGTTGCTCTTGCTGACTAGCCTGGGTTTTAGTGTCTCAAGACAAACTGCGTCAAATTATATATAAAACCAAAGCATCCTGAATGCCAGAGAGGACCTTATCTCTTATTCCTAAGGTGTTTTCTTCTCGCTCCCAGGCTGGCTACTTTTCACCCCTGTTGATTTACGCTGTCTTCGTAGACACTCGGGGGGACCCAGAACAGAATGTTTAGTGCGTACATTGGTTCTCTGAACTGATAATGCAAACAGCTCAGTGGCATGAGCTCCCTGCTCTTTCTTTCTCTTATGGATGGCCCTGAAGCCCTTCATGGTGCACATTGTAATCAGAGCTCACGGACTTGGAATGGATTCATCAAAATGCATTGGATGCATTTTGAAGTGGGAGCAGAGAGGCCGGCGGGAAGGTGGGCTCGCATCTCACCTTCACAACTCAGGGTTTCACATTGAGCCTGCATCGGGTGGAAGGTGTGTGGGGTCATCAGTTATTTCCAGTTGCTATTTGGGTCGGCCACATAAAAAATATCCCTGACAATTCTGAATTGTATGTATAAACCATTTTATGGCTGTTGGTCTTCTTGTTGCTCTCTCCTCTCTTTCTCCGTCATTTTCCCCCCTTCTGAGAATCCCATATTTCCTCCTCTCTGCTATATCCAACATAAACATTTATCTTCTTGGACCATGTATTCAAAAAAAAAAAGAAAAGGCAAAGGGAATAGTAAAAATACAGAGTCAAATGTGAGTGGCAGCGCCATAATTCTTTATGAAGTAGCAGGTAAGATTGATTGTCAAGGGTCAAAAGGCTAGGTCAAACTCCGCTCATTCGTCAGCTGAATGTCATTTTTGTTTTCCCTGTCACCAGATAGCTTTAAAAAAAATTGCAACTCCTTCCTCATTATCTGGGACTTGGCTCCTTTTCTGCCATCCAGTATTAATGAAATCGTGCTTCAAGCCTGGCCCTCATCTTCTGAGCTTCTTCTGCAGGTGCCCCGTTCCTTTCTTACGCACTACAGAGAAAGCGCCGTTTCAAAGGCCATTTTCTCCCACAGCTGCACTGGGAAATTGCCACTACAGTGAGAATGATTTGAAAATACGCGAGGTATGAACGTTTGGGTGAACAAAAATGTAATTAAATCATAGCAGGTGTAAAGCTCAGGACCCACTGTAATTGGATGGTGGCAATATCTTTGCATCTCATAAAGAGAAAACAATGCGATGTAATCTCTGGGCACCATCTAAAATTACGTGTCGTAAATAAAGAACCCCCCCCCACTTATAATTAGAGTAGGTCACAACATAATGCAAACCTAAAATAATGCATTGATTTTCTGGGTGTCTAACATGCCTGCCACAGCAGGTGAAATGGAGGTCAACAGTATCAAATAATTTCCCCTCCAAAAGACTCATTTAATTAGCTTATGTTTAATTATCCCAACGTGAAAGAGAATAATGATTAGGTGGATGGGAATTAATTTGTGAATTTTTGAGCATGATCTGCCAAAAGCTGTAAGTTATCAGCTAAAAGAGGGGACTGATGAAATACAAATTTATATCCTCAGCTAGATAACAGCTTAAAGTTTAAACCTCAAGGAAGGATGATAGGTTTCTTATTTTATAACCTCAAGTTGCTTCTCCCTCTGTCCTCTTCGCCACTAAATACTGTTAGTACAGAAACCTGGACCAAAGTAGACTGACAATCTTGATTAGAACTGTCTTTATAGCAGTGACATTACTTGGACTAAACTGCTAATCTTCTTTAAAAGTATTTAAAATTCCATTAGCCCATCTCTTCCCATTGGTTGCCAACTATAACGTTGTAAAGTCTCTTATGGGCCAGCAAGTTTGTTTTTCTTTTTCCTGTTTTTTTTGTTGGTACTGAGGACAGAGCCCAGGGCCTTCCCACTGAAGCACATCCCCGCTTCTCTATTCATTCTGAGACAGGATCTCGCCAAGCTGCTCAGGCTGAGCTGGAACTCGTGACCCTTCCATCTCAGTCACCGAGTGTGCGCGACTACAGCAGCAGATCACTGCACCCGGCTGCAGGTTTCTCCTTCTCGATCACAGGCAGGTCTCTAAAAGGGCCAGATAGCACAGAAGATCCTCCTGAGTGCGTGTCTCAGGACGGTGCCAAGAGAAGGCAGCTGGATCCTCAGATCTACACAGCACTCCTGAAGGAGAAAACTAAAAACCTCCAATAAAATTCTAGGCTGATTTCAGTTTACCCAGAAAAGATGACAAACTGGTAAGATACCACAAACTGACTTCATAAGATAATATTATTGGTTCTTGAAATAACGGCATTTGGAACTATCCATCCACTTCAGCTTGATGACCTTGATTACAAAGGGAGGTGGCACAACCATAGTGACTATTTGGAATACAAGAGTAAAAGGCTGCAGGGCACAGTGGCACATGGCTGTAATCCCAGCACTCTGGGAGGCTGAGTCAGGAGGATCCCAAGTTTGATCCTCAGTGAGTTCAATCCCCAGTGCTGAAAAAAGAAAAGGGGGTAAATTCACAGAACAAATTCTGTCCAGGGCTTGGTGGGACAACTTGTTCAGGCAACCGGAAGCTCTTAACCCTGCTACAGGCTCTCAAGTGAGAGCTGGGAGAGGGAGACAAAGCTGCAGCTATAAGAGTCCTGGGGATGAGAGCCAGATACTGAAAGGGGACAGGTGACCTTGGGGACAGGAGTTGTGCAGAGCTGGGCAGGCAGTTCTCCACCGAGAAGAGACATGAATATGAAAGAGGAAGCGGACCTGCCCCAATTGTGAAATGGATTTAAAAACTCGACACCATGGATTCAAGAAGGAGCTGTAATAAACTTGGTAAAGTTGCATTTAAAAAAAATCACTTTTTCTTCAGTCATATTTTTCTACCTTTGATGGTGCTTTGTTTTATGATTTCTCATAAGATGAAATGGCCTTACATTCTGTTATTCAGACTCTTATGCTGATTCTTCACGAGTGTCAGCGGCCTTCTGGGCAGTGAAGACTCAGGCCAGCGTCCACGTTGTTAAACGAAGACGGCTCAATGCCAGCTCTGCTCCCGCTGCTGACAGCAGATGTGGAAGAACAGTCTGGAGATGACATAATAAGCCCCAGGAGGATGGCCCCGAACTACAAATAATAATGGAAATGCACCGCCCCTGACTGTAAATGGCCTAGATTCAATACTATGAGGCTAGGGTATCTGTTCTAATGGACCATCAAAACTGGGGCCAACTATTTCCAGCCATAAATTCAGATTATTGACAAAAACTGTTAAACACTGACTGTATACATTTTCTGTTAAAGGATCATTTTGATGTTGCTGAATGATCAGCAGCAACCCTAGAATTACAAGCAGCCAGGAGCCAACTCACTGAAATACATACCAATGAAAGGTAACTGCTTATATTTTTCACAATTGGATCAAAATGTTAAAAGTCTTTGACAGTTGTTTTTATCAGTGGACCCAGGGCCTTTGCACTGAGCTACTTCCCCAGTCTTCTTTATTTTTTATTTTGAGACAAGGTCTTCTTAAATTGCTAAGTTGCCTGGGCTGGGCTTGAACTTGTAATCCTGCCTTAGCCTCTTGGAGAGCTGGGATTACAGTCATGCACCACTATGGCCAGCTTTTGACAGTTTTTAATGTAGGCATCTGTTATGGCTTATGTCTATATGTCCCCATAAAGTGTCATGTGGTCATAGGTAGGGCTTTTCAGAGGTGGCTGGGATTAAGTGCGTGATGTTGGGATCAAGGGTGTGTGATGACTAAATTAGCTCACTGATTGGTTTGGCATAGTTCTGGGTAGGATTAAAGGTGCCCCACCCTGGTGTATGTGTGGGTAGGCCTGACTATAAGGGACAGAAAGAGGGTTGCTGTTGTTGCTTGTAGCTCACAACTTGCTGCCTTTCTGCCTTCTGCCTGCCATGAACTGTTTCTCCTCTGCGATGCCCCTCAGCCATGCCACCCTTGGCCTTGAAGCCAGCCAACTATGAACTGAAACCTCTACAAACTGGGAGCTAAATAAGCCTTTCCTTCTTTAACTTTGGGTGTTGGGTATTTTGACTCAGCAATGAGAAAAGTAACTAAGACAGCATCCACTGAAAAAATGTAAAGTCTGGTGTTCTTTTTTTTTCTTTCTTCTTCTTCTTATTTTTTTTGGTAAAACAAAACAGAACAAAATTGTACAACTAGAAGTTTGGGGAGACGTGGTCTAATAGTATTTGACATGAACAAAATAGTTAAATGCAACCCAACAGTTTGACTTGGCTACAACATGATCATGTGGTGGGGGTTTCATGCTTGGAATGGAGTCCACGCCAGAAACACATCGCTTCTTCTGGACTCTGGCGTCCACCTTTCCGTGCTGAGGATAGTGTGGCCCTGGGCTGGTATGGCCTCTGTTGGGTAGTTCACAGGTAGCAGCACTGTGACCAGGCCAAACTGCCAGCCATGCCCATCAGAGGCAGCTGGAGGGAGGAGGGAGGAGGGAGGGGAAGAGGAATGGAAGTGGAGTTATGAGAAGAAAAGGGAGTCCTGAGCACAGGGTTAGCTATTTCAACATGTTCACTGAAGAAAGTGATTATGTTTAGGCACTGTAGCTTTAGTTTATGGCAAGAATAGGAACAATATTTGGAAGCAGGAGGAAGGTGGGCTTTGGGCTGAAAGTAAAGTCAACGGCTTAATAATTTCATTACAAGGATACAATGAGCTATCTGAGAGTCACCAAGTGCCTACTTCTGGGCCCACAGAGACAGAAACACAGCAAACACCTGTTTAAGAAGGATACCCAGATTGGAAGGAGGTTTGGGCTATGTCCTCTAACGCTGTATACATCTATTCGTTTCACTAACCAACACTGATTTCAGCATTCCCATGTACCAGGATAAGATGAGCTGATGAAGTATCTGGTGTCTCCAGAATCCACAAGATACAATGACTCAACTGTTTTTTCGTCATACTGGTTGTTGGGAAGTAGGCTGGCTCACTAAGATCTCTGCAGTTGCTGTAAGATAGATGCTTCCTGATCTACGCTTCAGTGAAGGGCTTGCATACCACTGAACCAGGTGGTGATGAATATCTGTTATGGTTTGGATATGGTTTGAGTACGTCCCCTTAGGGTCCATATATGTATTAAACAGACCTCTTCCTCTGTAAAGCACACAGCCTCAGGTATTTTGTAATGGCAACAGAGAACAGATTAATACAATATCTACAAAGCTTTTCAGATATTCCTTTCATCATGATTTTCAAGAAGAGAAAGTTGGTATGTGGTGAAGAAGGAAGGAACTAACATTTGTTGAGTGTCTGCTACTTGGAAGTTAGTTTGTTACATTCTCTGTGTGTATATTAGTTTATCTTTCTTTGCCCTAGGCGATAGGCATTCTTAGATGCCCCCGTTATAGAAGAGGACCTTGAAGCTCAGAGAGGCAAGATTATTTTCTTGGTATCACACAGCAGCAAGAGGGAAAGCCGAGCTTTGAAATCAGGTCTGCCCTAAATGCAAAGATGAAGGTCTTGACGCTACATCTTCTTGCTTCCAAGAATAAATAGTTCACTGAATTGTTAACATTCTCACTGGCAATTTAAAGCTTTGATTATAATCGAAAGAAGATTAAGTAATTAAAAAACAATTAAAAAGAAAAGACAATTCAAGAGCTAGGTCTTTAATTATTTTGCAGTGTTTAAGATATATCAGCTCTTTGATCTTATTTAGGCCAGTTGTGATAATTGCTAGAAGTCCCTTCCCACCTACTCTGCATGCCTCTGACTCCAGAAATGGCCAATTAGCAATCCCCGCTGCAAACAGATTTTATCCAGGTTCAATTAATAAACAGAGATGCCAGGGATCCCCACTGAGCCCCTGCTGTATGCAGAACCCTGACTGGGAGCTTTAGTCCAAAATTGCTCAAATCATGTGCCACGAATTGCAGGGAGATCTTGAGAACATGCACGTTCTGATCCAGCAGATTTGGGCTGGCATCTGTGATTTTCCATGTCTAACCCACTCTGGGCATTCCTGGGGCAGCCAAGTTCCTGGAATCTAAAGAGTGACTATTGGAGAAGTAAGATTTAGATCATGGGTGTCAACCTATGAATGCTTGAGTCACACAGAGTTAAGAGGAATTGTCTTGGGCCACATATAAAATATAATATAGTTAATGTATGAGGTGTGATTGAAAAATACAGTTAATGTTTAAGTTTCTAATAAAAAGTATTACAGTAAAAGACATGTTGCTATTAAAAACCTCAAAATATTCCCCCTCTCTTGGAATGCACTTATCCCATAATCTTTGCACTTTCTGAAGCAGATCTGGAAGTGTTATTTTGTGAGTATCTTTACTTGTGCTGTTGTGGCTGCCTTGATGTCCTGAATCCATTCAAAATGTTTATTTTTCATGGTTATTTTGATTTTGAGGAAAAGCTGACTCTGAGTCACAGGATGCCAGATCCAGGGAATAAGGAGGATGAGGATACACCATAATGTTTTTATTTGACAGAACTGCTGCAAGGTTTTGAATTGATTCAGGCTATTGAAAGTCACCACTCACCAAACAGTATTTCCAAAACTGCTTCAGAAAAGTGGCAAAAATGTTAAGTGTATTACGAGTGAGGGGGAATATTTTGAGGGGGATTAATGTCAATGTGCCTTTTACTATAATAATTTTTAAAATATAAATATTCACTGTATACTGTGATCACACTTCACACATAAATATGAGAGCTTCCTACATTTTTAAACATTTTAACTTTCTAAATTATTTTACAAATAATACAAGCCCAAATTTAATAATTAAATAAGAAATCTCACTGTGTGCTCGGAAGAATAAACACCTGTCTTCCCAGGCACACATATGCAGGTAGGCTGGGATACTATGATCAGCACTGTCGCATTTTCCTCTGCTACATGGAGGTTTTGATTGGACTGACTTTGTGTGTGGCGGGCACAAGAGGTGGAGTTAGCGCTGCCCTTGTTCCTACACTGTCTGTGCCGGAGCAACGTGCAATCACGTCATGAAGAATAGCACTAAAAATCAAAGTTTGCAATTTTGTGGGGGTGTGTTACTGGCGGTCCAAGGCCACATGCAGCCTGGAGTCCTGAGTTGGATACACCTGATGCAGATCACTGGATGACGACTCAGTATCTTTCTCTATGTGTGCCTCCTGGCATCAGCATATACATGGAAGGCCAAACATATTTAGAAGGAACAGACCCTCAACAGAAGAGGAGAGAGAAAAGCAGCACATAGGTAACACAGTATGCTTTACCCACATTACCATCTTGAATTTTCAAAACAACTCCATGAGGCTGCTAGACTCTGGCTTTCCCAGTTTTTCGGATGAGTATGAGTCACACGGCCAAGAGCTACTACAATTCTGGAGTGCAACTTCAACATATTGTGCGTTAGAGGAGGAATGACATTGAGGGAGGAAGCTCAGGGCGAGGAACCGGATGTTGAGGAGGCCTAAAAATCACACCGCAGGCACGATCCTTTAGGAGATGGATATGGATATTTACCCTGGATTTGAACTTATCTTCCTTGTAATTTTCCTCAGCTATTTGAAGAGCTGTTACGTGCAAGGAAAAGTAGGTTTATTCTATGTTTATTTAGACAACTACTTGCAAACATTACTTGTTTGGGCTGTGAATCTGGAAAGCTACTCTGTAGGAAGAAGGGAAGCTATGAACCAGAGAAGACTTTGTGCCTATTTCTCTTAGAGATTGCATCATCCTCCAGTCACCTAAGGGCCCTGAGAAGTCACTGGACAAGCAGGCTGGGGTGACAACTTTTGAGCTAGGAATTCCCTTCTTATTTGGCCACAAATTCCCTGTTTTCCTTTAAAAACAATACCTCTTAGCCATGATGGCACATGCCTGTAAATCCAAGCACTTTGGGAAGTTGAGGCAGGAGGATTCCAAGGCCCATCCCAGCAACTTAGCAAAACTCTGTCTCAAAATTTAAAAATAAATGAATGAATGCATAAGTACGTACGTATTACTGGGTGTAGCTCAGTGTGAAGGGCCTGTGCTCAATTCCCAGGGCTGAAAAACAAGTACTATCTCTTAACATCTCATGAAACTAATTAGCATCTTCAGGACATACACTGGAAAATGCTGATGTAGCCAGTGAGTGAAAGTTTCAGAGAATAGCACTTTAGAGGGATATAAAGGAGAACTTTCTAACTCTCTGACCTGTCCAGAATAATAAACTCCCATCACCACGACTGTTCAAGGAGAGGCTGGAAGACTGCATCTGAGAGAAAGTTGGGCACATCTGGAAACACATGCCATTTTACAGAACGTGTGCTGGTGTTAGAATACCATCTGCGTTTTGCTGGTCTTATTGATTCTTCTCTTAATTTGACAGTTATATTAAATCATGCAATGGTAATAAAATGGTGACACCAGGAAATAATGTTATATGAAGAGAGTAAGTAATTAAATTATGTGGGATTCATTACTGAGCTAGGATATTCCCTCTTTATAAACCATACATACCCCAGCCATCCTGCTAGAAATACTTTTATAATCCTTGGTCTGAGTGACAGCTCGAGACAGATAAACTATGGTTTGTCTCCCTCCCTGGGCCCCACATCCCCCTAACTCTCAATGGCTCTCTGGGAGCTGAAGCTCCTTTACCCGAAGAAAATCTGTATGTTCAAGAGTAGAGATGGTGGGAGGAGGGACTCATGGACACTAACTCATTCGTTCAGTAATTCACTCCACCTTTCCACATTTATGGAGAATTGACACGTGCCCTGTAGTGAGGACTTCTGGGAATAAACAACCCCCATCTCACACACACACACACACGGAGGAATCAGCATCTGGGTCATATGCATCCCTGAAAACAGGAATCCAACGATGGGAAGAAAGACTCTGAGAATGGGAGGGATTCTGAAGATCCAACATGGAGGGAGAACATGGAATTACCAGGGATGGTGTCACCCATATTCTCAAGTAGGAATTCCTGATCCTTTGCTACTGGCTGTGGAAACAAAATACACATTCCGAGTGGCTTTTTGCTAGTGGACATAAAACAATGGATGACTAAAATGCCAGGTATGAGGGATCTGGGGCCATTCATCATAGGTGTGTGGGGTACTATGCAAGAAGATCCTGCCCCTTCGTCAATCCACGCATCACACACATAACCAACGCTGGCATTGGAGTTTTCAGTGGGAAATGCAGTGTCTGCATGATGGGATACAATACAGGAGGCAGAAGATGAATTACAGTCCTTGCAAGAGGAAAAAATAATTGATTTGGGATCTGAAGACTTTTATGTAAAATCCAGGCACTGTCATTTTTTGTGTGTCCAAGGCAGGTCTTCTCCAGACAATGGGATGTGTACTGGCTGGGGCTGCATGCTGCGGGCTTGAGAGCTGTGTGGAGAACCCCACGCCTGAACTTGGTGTAGAAGTGGTGCTTCTGGCCTTCTGGGGGTCCCACAGGCCTGGCCTTTGAGAAGCCCAGCTGCCTGGAGCCATCCAGGCTACCCCTGGTGACGGAGACTGTATGTACCAGGATCTCAGAGAGCCAGAAGAAGAGAGGTCAGCCCCAGAATGGACTAAGATCATATTCTTTCCAAGCCTGCCTGAGTTTAACTTAGACAAAGTAAAAGCCATTTCTTATCCCTTGAATGGCATGGAAAAAACTAAGCCTGTTATGATATTAATGTCAAAACACATTAAAACCCCAAACAGAAGGTATTTGAGAGCAAGAACACAGAAAAGAGATGTGTATTTCTCCAAAGGATATAGCATCACACTCCCACTTGAAAGGCAATAGCAATAGTTTTAAAGAACAAAGATCAAATTAAATGTTCAGCGCTACAGTTCGCTGTCGCCAGGCATGTCAGTATATTTATGAACAATTCATAATTTGAACTGTTTTCCAGACAGCTGGTCATATGTACGTTAAAGCAGTCATAATAACCTGTCAGGAGAAATTTCCTACAGCACATTCATTGGGGAAAATACAGGTGAGCAGGGCAGGCTTTTCAAACCCCACCAGATTCCTTTATCTTGTGAGCAGCTGCCACCACACTGCAACTCCCCAGAAAGCCAGCGCTCCCAGGAGTTTATCGAGTCTCCTCCTTGTAGAGTTGCACCTCATGGTGAGGACTTACTTGGCTACAAACATCTATTTATACATTCAGAGTCACACCAGCGCAGCCTGGGGTAGTCCAGGAACCAACCAGACCCACAACGCACACACTGTGTACACCGGGACAATTCAGTCCACACCACAGGGCTTTGTGGACTCTCTGCTTCTTGAGATGGCAAGATCTTACTAATCCATGTGGGGCCCAGGGGGTGGTGGAGGGGACAGGTACAGGCTAGGAGGGGAGCAGATGGGGGCTGCACACTGGTTTTATCACTGACTAGATGTATGTTTGGGCAAGTCATTTAGACTAAGATTTTGTATTCTCATCTGCAATAACTGCATTAATAATACTTGCCCCACATTTAGGGGGTTTTAGGCAGCTTTCTGTTGCTAAATACTTGGGAGAAATCAACTTAAAGGAGGAGAAGTTGCTTCCTTTGGCTCATGGCCTCAGACGTTTCAGTCCATTGTTGCAGGCCCCAGTTGCTGTTAGGCCTGTGGCGAGGCAGGACATCCCTCATCACACAGGGAGGCCTAAGGTAAAGTGCTCACTGCATGGTGGCGGAGATAAAGCAAGATATGAGAGAGAGAGAGAGAGAGAGAGAGAGAGAGGGAGAGGAGCCAGGCTTCGTGATGCATGCCTGTAATCCTCTGGGAGGCCGAGGCAGGAGGCGTTTGAAGCCAGGAATCTAGCCTGGGCAACTTAGTGACTTAGTGAGACTCTATCTCAAAATAAAAAATACAAAGGCCTGGGTTCAGTCTCCAGTATGAATATGGGGGAGGGATTCCCAACACACTCTTTAAGGCAACAGTCCTAGTGACCTAACTTGGTTGCACCGGGCCCCTTGCTCATAAAGGTTCTAGCACCTCCCAAAAGTGCCATTAGCTGGGACTTAGCCTTCAGGATAAGAGTCTCTGGGGGACATCCAAGATCCAACACATAATAGAAAACTTAAGTGCTAAATTTTTAAGAAGTTACGAGAAAAATGAATTGTCTTTCAGCTAAGTGACTCAGAAACAGTATTTCTTCACAGACTTTTTAGTAAGAAACATGTATGGATATTGGAAGTGAATTAAACAAAAGGAAGTTTAAAAAGTCTTGGTTTACTCGATAACCCAAAGATGAAAAGGATGTAAGAGTCTGTCCATCTATGAATATACAAACAAAATGTGGTCTATGACATTATGGAATATTATTTAGCCATAAAAAGGAAATTCTTTCACATGCCATACATAGATGAAACTTGAAGACATGCTAAATGAAACAAACAGGCTAGTCACAAAAGACAAACACTGTATGATTCCGTTTATATGAAGTGCCAGGAGTAATCAAATTCATAGACACAAAGTGGTTGCCAAGCAGTGGGAGTGGGAAGAATGGGGAGTTTTTGTTTAATGAGTACGGAGCTTCAGATTGCAATGAGGAAGACGCTCTGGAGATAGGAGAGGTGGCAGTTGCTCACCACTGTGACTGTTCTTACAGCCCCTACAATGTACATTTAAACAGGGCTACGATAGCAAATGGAACATATGGTGTCACAGTAAATAAAAGAACCCATATAAATAAAAAAGCCACAATTTGTAAGTAAACCTGCTTTCCTATGTCTTGTATTCCTCATTAATTTTCCTGCATTTTCCACTAGTAAATGCTAAAACTCTTAAAAAGCTGCATTTATCTTGCGAAGTGTCCCTTAGGGCCATCCAAAGAGTCTGTACCAGGTTGCTCTGGATTCTAGCAAGTCAAGGATGTTTGGGAACTCACTAGTGTGGGCCACACTCTAGGGGTCTGGAAAAATGGCATCTGATAATCATGCTGGAGGCAGACAATGTCTCAGTCCTAGATCTTGCCCCTGCTTCAGTTGTGAGCGTCTGGTGAGATCCCAAAGCAACTGGTGTGTTAACTTATTTTCTCTTCATTGCATTATCTCATGCATTTTCTTGGTTGCTTTAGTTTTCTTCCTCTGTAATGCTGTCCAATTACCCAGTGTGAGCTTTCAGTCAGAGAACCCACCTATCCCAATTCACTGACCCCTTAAATTATGAGGAATACAGCAAAGACATAATTTCAGAAAGTAGTCATAATTATTTCCATTACCGACATGCAGCTATAATTGCCTTTTGAGCAATTTTCAAAAGCAACTGAAAGGAGAGTAAATTCCAGAGACATGGTCCATTTGAGTCTTTATCCTTGAGTGTCAGTTCTATCTTGCGGCATAGTTTCAGATTCTGGGGTCGGATGTGAATGCTTGGGGGAGAGAGAAGGAAAGGAAGCAGCACTGAGTGTATTCCCTTGACCGAATACACACCTTTGATCTCCTGCAGGATCCCAGGGTTGGACCTGAGGGCAGAGTGGGTGTGCTATGGGCACACGCAGTGGCAAACGAAGGCATAACAGGTACCCAAACTTGCTACTTGTGATTTGTCATGGGTTGAATTAAGCTTTCCCAAGAAGATATGTTGATCTGCTCTTTGGTGCCTCAGAATATGACCTCACTTCTCAAAAGTGTCTTTACATGGGAGAGCAAGTTAAAGTGGAGCCCCCTACCCAAATGAAGCAGTGCCCAGACATGCACAGAGGAAGACAGCTATGTGAAGATGGAGGCTTGCAGGATGCATCTACAGGCTGAGGCACATCAAGGATTGCTGGCAAACCTCTTAAAGCTGGCAAGAGGTAGGAAAGGAAGCATTCTTTCCAGGTGTCACAGGGCGTCTGGCCCACCCCACACTGTGACCTTGGACTCTGAATCTCCAGAACTGTGAGACGATGCATTTCTGGTGTTGCAAGCCACCCAGTTAGTGTGGGCTGGGCAATAAATACATTATTTAATTTCATTTATACAGCTGTTCTACTGGATGGATGCTGGTTTTTTTTTTTTTTAATTCTGTCTTATTTCACGGATGCGGAAAATGAGTTTCACAAAGGTCAGGACTGAAAGAAAAGTCATACAAGTGTCATGAGAACCCCTTGGGTCTGGGAAGGTCGGCTAGTGGCATGTTTTGGGCTTGGAACATGAGTGGATGTTCGCTTGGGGGAGAAGGGAATGCAATCCAAGGGGCCGTGAAGGGAGAGGATTCTGCAGGTGAGCTACTCCGAGTTACTGGAGAATATGCCATGTGAGGTGAGATTGGCCAGGGTGGTGGGAGTCAACTCTGAGTGGCCACGTGTGTCACGCCAGGCAGTTCTGAGAGACTCTTACAGGAAGAACAACTGGGATCCGGGCTAGAACCGAAGCTCAGGATTCAGATGAGAAGAGTGGGGCTGGGGGTAGGAGGTGACTGTGGCTGCTACCTCAGAGATGGAATCTGGAATGTGGGCCTTCACCAGGGCAGAGGTGGTTGATAATGAGGGAGAAGGAGGCTTGAGTCTCGGTTCTCTAAACTGAGGAACCTGTGGATGGGGTATCTTGGAGAAGGGCCAAACACAGATGAAATGCACAAAGATGATTCTGTGTGGAGTTACATGTGGTTGTGGCGAAAGGCACATGTTGTCCCTCGATAGCTTCTGGATACTGGGATGAAGAAAGGACACAGACCTGGGGCAAAGAGGGGGAACAAAGGATCAGTGATTGGAAAGAAGGACCCTGCTGTGGTTGACAGAGTCTCCTAAAGTCCATGCATTGGAAACGGAGTCCCCAGTGCCACGGTGTGAGGGCGTGAGGCCCAATGGGTAGTGGTTAGGTCGTGCGACTCCACCCTCATGCATGGACTAAAAATAAGGCTGATCCTGAAAGGGTTTGAGGCTACAAGCTTGATTATCTCTCTCTGCAGCAAGAAGGACCCAGCCAGATGCCAGAACTTGGCTATTAGACTGACTTCCTGGCCTCCAGAACCGTAAGATACAAACTTACTTTCTCTATAAAGTACCCAGTCTGTGGGACTCGGCTATAGCAGCACAAACAGACCAGGAAAAGCCTTGAGGTGATAATGAGGGTGCCGCTGACCTGCAGGACCTACAGGAGACCTGCAAGAAGGGTTCGGTCCAGCTTCTGGTCACAGGCTAGTGATGAAGCGTCCTGCCAGTTTCATCTCAGGAACCTTTCAGAAATACTCTACTTTTCCTGAAGCTCCTCTTCCTAAAGGGGTCATTCCTCATTTACAGTCCCCAGCTCCCATAAAGCAGCCCGGATTCAACGCCTTCCCCAGGGGGTTCCTCTAGGCCACCCAGTGGCTGCCTCACAAGGACCTGTCCCTGCTCACTTAACATAAGCTTCTGAGGCCCTGGCCACCCTGGTGCCTGGAGACCAGAAACACCTGTTTTCCTGGTTATGCTGATCTGTCAGCCAGGGCATCCTCAAAGCAGAGGACTTCCTGCCTGCTGCTATTCACTTGACATTGTGCTGTTTCTTAAATCTCATTGTTTTTCCTACTGAAAGGCAGAAGTTCCAGAAGCACAATGTTCCTAGTGATGTTTCAAACAAGAGTTTTATTTACAGCAGGCTCAAATTAAAAGCTAGTGGGCAACGAATACTTTGATGAGTACCATGACAGTTAACTGTTGCGGCAATTTGAGTAAGAAACGCCCAACTAATTGGACTGGCATAGTCCTGAGTGTGGCTGAATGGGTTTACTGAAGACAGAAGACCCAACAGGCTTGTAGCCTGAAAGGAATCAAAAGGGGAATGAAGAAGGCAGGCTCACATCTGCTTCTTCGGAGGAGCTCCAGTCTCCACCTTCACCTGAGACGCTGGTTCCCGGCTTCCAACGGAGACTTTTCAGCCTCCATCACAGGCCCTTTGGCCTCCTGATAGCTATTGCCACAGAACGCTACAGTGAGCTCCAGACCTTCGACCTTTGATTGGATCCTTCGGGTCTCCTGCACACAGGCAGACCTTTTGCACTCTTCCATGCCTGACTCTGTGGGTGGCCACTGTAAGCCTACCTTGTAAATCCTTGTGTACTTATATATCTTACATTAAATCTGTTCCTCTACTGAGCACTGGCTGATACAAGTACTTTGAAGCTGAAATGAAAGGGTCATTGAATTCCTGAACACTGCTGTTTACATTAAGTAAATTAAATTTGTTGAGTGTACAAAGCCTGTCATGTTTATATAGTTATTATTTATATTTTTCATTGTTTTTTTACCCTTTATGGTTTCTTCCAGAAAGTGTTTTAACTATATAAACTTTCACTCATTTACATTTTTTCTTGCTTTATTACTGTAATTTTGTTGCCAACCTGGGCTTCTATGAACTGGAGTCTTAACTTTTCTGAAACAACTAACATGTTTCATTAACCAAGCAGCTGACAAGTTGCCATCTCCCAGGACAAAGGAAGGAGAGAACTAGTTAGTGTTTATTCTTCCTCTGGTGGCACTCTTTTTTGCTTTTAAAGTAAACTCTAGGCTTTACTTGGCTTTTCTTAGTTTTCCCTAGTGTCCTCTTTCTGGTTCAGGTTCCGATCTAGGGTAGCTGCTTTTAGTTGGCATGTCTCTGGCCTGGGACAGTTCCTGTCTCTCCATGTTTTTCACAACTGTAACATTCTGGAGAGCAATGGCCAGGTACCCCATAGAATGTCCCCCAGTGTAGGTTTACCTGATGCTTTTTTATCTTGAGTCAGTGGGGTTAAGGGATTTTGGGCAGAACATCATAAAATTCCTTCCCTATTTATCACATCAAATCAGAAGGTACATGGCAACCACACAGCATCACTGGCAATAATAATCTTCTTTACTCAGCTAAGGTAGCATTTACCAGACTGATTCATTATAATGTATTTTCCCCTCTCCAGATTCCATTCTCTGAGAGAATGCCATAAAGTCTAGACCATCCTTGGGGCAGGAATAAGGAGAGGGGCAGGAATAAGGAGAAGGGCAGAATTAGAATCCACCTCCTAGAGGGAAGACAGTATCTATACTTTATTTGGAATTCTTCTTTAAGGAAGACTTGAGACTCTCTTATCCTTTCCTTATCTCTGACTTTCCTAGATTAATACTTTTGAGAATTTCTTAGTTAATATTGTGCAAAGTATCAGGCAAAATATCATACTTCCCCGATTCTTTAGTTTTCTAAAACATACATAGGTTGCTTAAAATAATACTTCATCTCAGTATCAAGGAATTCTGGGAGGAGACCAGGGGCCCTAATTTTATCACTGCCTGTAGTTTAACTAGAGTTGAGTTACCGCATGTTCAATAAATACAACCTGAGTGCTAAGTCCTCTCCTACTTGTTCTAGAAAAGAATTTAGAGAAAAAGAAATAGACTGTCATTAAATAAATTACCTTTATTTAAGGGTTGTCCTTTCTTCATAAAATGAGTCTTTCTAAAAATACATAATTACAGATTTAGAAGTACAGCATTGTTGTGATTTACCTCTAAAATCCTCCCCTCCCCCTGTTCATGTGTTCAGAGTGAGTCATTCAAAAGGAAGGTGACTGGGCTTAACTCCAACAGAAAGGCGATCCACTGATTAGATCATAATGTGATGGCATTAGTGGGAGGTAACAGAAATTTAGGAGGGAATACCTAGTTGAAGGGAGTGGAGGTGTAATTTTAGGACTACATCTTGTCCGTAGGTCCTTATTCTCTGATAATCTCACCCTCTTTCCTTCCTGGCCACCATGAGGTGAACAGTTTCCTCTGCTGCCACAATGTTTCTGCCTCACCAAGGCCTCACAGCAGTGCAGCCAGCCAACCACAGACTGATGCCTCTGAAACCATGAGCCAAAATAAACTTTTCCTTCTTTAAACTATTTTTCCTCAGGTATCTTGTTACAGCAATGCAAAACTAACACACGCTTTTTGTTGTTGTTGTTGATATGAATTTAATAGGCGTTTGAGGAACTGGATCTTGAAATGTATTTGATGAATGTTTGGTGCTCTAATACTTAGCACATTTGTTTCTAGAGAGCGCCAAACTCAAAAAAAATTTCTCTCCATCCCGAAAGAAGAGCTAACTAGGGATTTGACTTTGTTCGGCAAACATTTATTTATTGGGTTGCTACTATGCCTCTAGCCCTAGAAACAGTCCTCGGATTCAATGAAAATAAAACATGACCTTGGATTCCAAAGGTGTCCATGCTGGTAGGAAAGGAGATAAGAGGGTCTGGGTGGAGAGGAAGGAGGCTGGACAAAGCTGGCTTGAATGACCTCAGTAGCTGACCAGTAATGATGCCAAGGCAGGCTCAGCCAGCACTCTCTTCCTTTCTGTGGGAGGTAGGAGGAGGATGGATTGACTAGCTTTTTTTTTTAATTAAAAAAATTGATTGATTGATTGATTGATTGACTGCTGTGCTGGGGACTGAACCCAGGACCTTTACACTAAACTACATCTCCACCTCTTTTTAAAATGTTTTTAGTTCGAGACAGGGTCTCATTAAATCACTAAATTTCCCAGGCTAGATTTAAACTTGCAATCCTCTCGCCATGTTCCGCTGATGAACCTTAACAAGTTTTATTTGCTGATTATGACTCATCTCTATGTCAACAACTACTGAGCACTGTGTCTTCTTAGGTACCACAGAAAAGCTCCTTCCCTACCACCCTGAATTATCTCTGGATTCCTCTCCACTCAAATTTCCTATATAGCCATCATAATATGATGGGTGATCAAAATATATGATGAACATTTAAATTTTTAAAATTTATTATGGTAGGACACATTGCCATGTATCCCCCTCGAAATACTCCTCCTTGCTTATCCCATAGTTCTTGCCAGTTTCTGAAGCAGTTGTGAAAGTCCTTTCTTGTTTTTACGAGAGATGATTAAAAAAAATATGGTGAACGCTGCTGCTGAGTGCCATCCAACGGAAAGGCAGGCTGGTAAAAATTAGATGGTGCGTCCTCCTCCCACCTCATTCACTGGATCTGGCACTGCATGACTTCTGTCTCTTCCCCAAAGTCAAATGACCATGAAAGGTAAATATCCTAGTCAACTCAGGACATCGAAGCAGCTATAATAGCAAAACTAAAGACACAAAAGTAGATTTCCGGAACTGCTTCAGAAAGTGGCAAGAATGATGAGCTAAGTGTGTTGGAAACAAGTTGCAGTATTTTGAGGGAGATTAATGACAATATATCTTTGACTGTAATAAATTTTTAAAATTGGGACATTCCTTGTAGTTTTTGATTGCACCATGTATTTATTTTTTTTCATACCATGTATTTAACTTTATCTCCAAATCTATCACCTAAATTGTTTTCAAAAGCACTACTTTTTATAATCTGACCTAACAACAATCACACACACACAGTCACACCCAACACACACTCACACACAAACAGCAGTCCCTCGCTCTCTTCATAACCTCCCAGATCGGAGGGTACCCAGCCTTCTACACGGCCAGAAATAATCAAATCTCCTGGTTTCTTCTTCCACAGCAAATTGGTTTTGCTGAAAACATTTCCACTTCCAAGATTTTTTAGTTAAAAAAAGGAGAAAATCTATCGAATGACTGGTTGAACTGCTCCAGCTTCTGATGTTGCACTCCCACATTACAGCAAATTATCCCTCCTGGTGGAGATAATGTTGGAAAATGAGCATTCAGGTGTGTTACCGAGGAAAGCTCGGGCCTGAGGAGCAGGTTTCCTCACCCTGGAGAGGGGGATTTTGCAAAGCTCATGCTGCTGCGATAATCTGCTGCTTCCTGCTGCTCTAACAGCTGCCAGAGTCACTTTCGTGGGCACAGTGCCAGGCCCTGGCATTCTGCAATTTCTTGACCATGGGGATTGCTGCCTGGTCATAAGAGTTATTTGCTGCCCTGACTGCACACAGGGCAGCACCTGGATTTCCTTTGTAAAAAAACAAAAACAAAAACGAAAAAGGAACCAACCTAGAAAATTTCCCTCTTGCCGTTTATTTAGATCCAGGGTCAGCACACTTCTTGGAGCCCCGTGCAGAGACTCTGCTTGGTCTCCTTGGCTGCTCTGTGCCAAAGCAGCCACAGACAATATGTTAATCAACGCACAGGGCAGGGTCCCAAGGAAGCTTTGTTTACAGGCGCCGAGATCTGAATTCCATGTGATTTTCCTGTGTCAGAAAGAGTGTTTTCCTATTGCTTTTTTAATCATTTGAAAGTCTGAAAGAACATCCTTTTTGTCTAGGGGTGCAAAAGCAGGAGGGGGACCCTTGATTTAGACAAAAACAAAGGATGTGTCTTATGGGGGGGGCCTAGGTGCAGAAGAGGCTGTTCTGTGTTCTGTGGGTGTGTGGCAATAAATTAACTGTCCCAGGACTCTGTTTTGCTGTTGTTGTTGTTTTTTGAGACAGGGTCTCACTATGTAGTGCAAGCTGGCCTTGAACTCACTATGTAGCCCATGCTGGCCTCAAACTCTCAGCAATCCTCCTGCCTCAGCCTCCCAAGTGCTGAGATTACAGGCATGTGTGCCACATCTGGCCTGTCCCAGGACTCTGAAAGTGAACCTCAGATTCCTTGAGGAAGGGGTCTTGGGGAACATGGAGATAAAACAGCAGGGAGGCTGGGAGAGGAAATCTAGCCTCAGGGAAATCAACTAACTGACCTGAAAGAAGTAGTTGCAAACAGAATACTGGTA
The DNA here is from genome assembly GCA_004026905.1 of Hystrix cristata. Lineage (NCBI taxonomy): Eukaryota > Metazoa > Chordata > Mammalia > Rodentia > Hystricidae > Hystrix > Hystrix cristata. The sequence continues at coordinate 234,190 of PVJO010000260.1, forward strand.
TTCTGTCTGTAATCTAGCAGATCCTAGTCTTCCACATTTTGTAATGCAAGATAATTGAGAAGAAAATGAAGTCGGAGCAGCACCAGGGAATTCTGCTATAATCCTCCAATCCTCACTGTGACCAAGAAGAATGAAGAACACATCGTAGCCTAATTAGTATCATGACAAGATTCAGGTCTAGACTGAGCCCCAGGCAGAGGACTTTATTAACTCCTTTTCCCCTCTACCATCTAAGAGAAAGAAAGAGAATGAATACAGCAATAAATAATAGTAGCTGCTATTAACTAAACATATTTCCTTAATTGTAATACACCATATGAGTTAAAAGCATGATCTCTGCCAGACTTGGTGGCACACGTCTGTAACCCCAGCAGTCTGGGAGGCCGAGGTAGGAGGATCACAAGTTCAAACCCAGTCTGGGCAACTTAGTGACTCGGCAAGACCTTGCCTCAAAACAGGAAATAAAAAAGGGCTGGAGTTGTACGTAGCTCAGTGCACACGCCCCGGGTTCAACCCCCAATACTGCAAAACAAACAACCCCCCGCCCATAATTTCAGAAGTCAAACATTTTGGAACTAAATCCCACCCTACCACATATTCCCCATGGGGCCATGGCAGGGTTTTTAATCGCTTTATGTCTCCATTTCCTCACCCGTAAAATAAGATTATTTCAAGGATGAAGTAGCACTTTGTGTGTTGTAGATATCTGTGCTTTCCCCTCATCTTCAGAATGACCCTTAAATCACGTGTCACCTATAGGGACACCAAGATTGAGCCATGTGACTTGTCTATGATGCCCCCTAGGGAAATCAAAGCCAGGTCTGCTCCTTCTCGTAACTGGGATGTGGCCTTGTCTCCCGTGGAGGGAAGGACAGAGAGAAATAGATCAGAAATATGGTGTGTCCCTGTATACACTTGTGGGACCTTTCTTAATCAGTATTGTTTTAAAACTACAACACTGATAAAATTCTCACTTTTTTTGGTGCTGGGGATTGAACTCAGGGCCGTGTGTGTGGTAGGTGAGTGCTCTACCACTTGAGCTAAACCCCCGACCCCCAAAATTCTCGCTTTTGAGAAACACTGACAGCTCACCCTGATGTGGTCTTGGCATTGAAATTCCAGCTTGGGTGAGCTAGGAATGGGGTGGTATGATTTTGTTTTCCTGACTTCATCTCTGATGAACTTTATAACAGCAAAACAAATACAGCTAACGTAGCCCAGAAAGGACTGTAGGACTCTCACCTCAGCCACCACATTTTTCCACCCAAAGGTGACACAAAAAAAGACATCATGAGTTCCTGCTTTGCAAAAGGAACAGAGCAGAAGGTCTGAGGAGGCTGAGCTCAGGGGCAGGGGTCCCCATACACCAGGCCACCAAGTCCTGCCTCAAACTTGAAAGGATGAGGCATCCAGGAAGGCAGCTTCTATGGCCTGAGTAGAAGGCGCTGATGGAGGGAGGACCACCAAAAGGGCGAAAGGATGCGTGGTGAACCAAAGGGCACAGCTTGCACTGGACCGTCTGGTGTGTGGAGGCCAGGCTGGGGCTCCAGGCCAGCAGGTCGTCTGTGCTTGCCAGTGGGGAGGGGGGCAATCACAGGGATGAGGAGGGTCCCTGAGAGGACCTCCAGAGAGTCAAGGCCTTCTTCCTGAGCTAGGAGGTGTCGAGGAAAAGCCAGCATTGCCCTGACATGAGATTGGGTGTGGGGGAAGGTACCTGCCCAACATGACTGAGCTTGTGACTGACTGGGACCATCCTTCTCATATCCTGGGCCAGGAGTTCCCAACAGCATCACACCTACTCTCACTTCTTTGTAATTATTTAATTAAATTTAATTTAGTGGTACTGAGGATTGAACCAAGGGCCTTCACCTAAGCTACATCCCAACCCTTTTTAAAAAAATGTTTTATCATTTTATTAGGAGTAATTCCAAATGGGTTAGGAAAACAACATCATGAATTTGATGAGTTTTCCAAAAAGTCTTAATGAAGATATAATCACCAATAAACAATAAAACATCAGCAGAACTACTATATACTGAGCAAAGAGGCTGAGACCAAAAGCAACATGCAACATGTCTTAGTTACTGTTCTCTTGTTGCTGAGACAAAATACTTGACACCCAAAGTTAGGGGAAGAAAGGTTTATTTGCTGATCCAAGGCAGGGTGGCATGGTAGACAGGCAGAAAGCAGCAAGGTAAGCAAGGGAACTATGCAGCTTCTTCCTGTGCCTTATATTTTATCTAGGCTGCTAGGAATAGGGTGATGCCAAACCAATCAGTGGATTGATTCAGTAATCATACACCCTTAATCCCAGCATCACACACTCTAGATCCAGCCTCCTCCTACCGCATGAGTCTTTGGGGGGACATTTAGGCACAAATCACAGCACAACATAAAAACGATAATGATACAAAGGAAGACAATTTGTTGAGCATTCCAAACCATCTCAATATGAGCTCTCTGCAACCAGCACAGAATCGGCGAGCAAAACCAAACCATGCCACGGCAAGTGTTCTAGCTCATCCCTTTTTATTTAATCACTTAATTTAATTTTGATACAGGGTCTCATTAAGTTGCTAAATTGTAGGGGCTGGGCTTGAACTCACCATCCTTCTGCCTCAGCCTCTCCAAATGCTGGGATTAAAGGTGTGAGCCACCACATCTGACTAAGAAGTCAGATTTTTGTGCCCATGGGTGAAGTTTTCTGATTTGTGGGAATGTGATTAGCCATTTAAATACCTCCAGCAATGCTGGAACTGGAAACTTTTTTTTTTTTGGTGCTGGGGATTGAACTCAGGCCCTCGTGCTCACTAGTCAAGTACTCTAACCACTGAGCTAAATCCCCAGCCCCATAGAACTGGAAACTTTCTTAAGGCAGGGGAAGCTCTTGGTAAATCTGAGTAGGAAAAAAAAAAAAAAAAAAAAAAAAAAGAAGATGGCCTGCCCTCCCTGGATGTCAGTGGTACTTGCAGTCTTAGAAAATTCAATATGTACTAACTCTGCGCAAGAACTGTTTGGGTTTATAGGTAAAGTGTACTGAAGGTTCTGGCTCAGATCTTCACAAAGAGGGTTTTCGTGAATGAGTCTGGCAGGAACTTGGAGAGTCCTGCTGGAGCTGGTGACTCTTCACTGTGCGGGGCTGCCCCACGCGCTGGCTTCTCTGTCCCTCACCTATTATTCTACGGAATACAAAGTGACAAAGAGCTCTTTTAAACACTGCCGTCCAAGTGCCCTATGGACCTGTCTGCCTGAGCGACTTAACAACGGTTCTACCTCTTTACTGAAAAAATCCACTGAAAGTCATCGAGCCTCTTCCGCCTCAGCACTTGCCACACTTCCCCACTTTTGTGGTGTCAGCCATCGCCCTGACATGTTCTGTGTGATCGTCCCCCAAGTACGAACACTCATAAAGATAACATCAGCCGAGCTAAGGCGGCGCCAATTAGTGTCCACGCACTGAAATACCAGCACGGGTGGTCGCGGGATAGGCAATGCGATTTTATTTTATCTACTTTCCATTATCTTTGATGGACTTTACAGCAGTAACAAAATCAGTCCATCTGGGCACGTGACTCGGTGACTTTCACACTCTATGGCCACATGTCCCTGTGCAGAACAGCACATAAAAACATGGCGTGTTATCTCAGAGGCTGAAATTGAGAGTTACCAAGAGTTAATGCTTGTCTGAAATTACTGCATTTAAAGATCAGCTCAGTTTCGCTGTACGATGATTGTTTTACGTGGTGCTGAGAGTTGAACCCAGGGCCTTTGCACCCAGCTACGTCCCTTGTTCTTTTTATTTTTTATCATTCAGACAGGTACTTGCCATGTTACTAAGTTGCCCAGGGTAGGCTAGAACATTCAGACAGGTACTTGCCATGTTACTAAGTTGCCCAGGGTAGGCTAGAACTTGTGGTCCTCCTGCCTCAGCCTCCCAGAGCACTGAAATTAGAGGCATGGGTATACTTATGGATCAGAGTTAGTAACTCCTATTAAAACTACCCACAGGTAAGCTGTGCATGACCAACATATACAGTCTGGTAGGGTAAACCTCCCATAACGAATAAATTAAATGTTGTAGAATATTTGACATGAAGAATTAGTGTGTCAGCAGACTAATTAGAGCTAATAGTATGTACTCAGTTAAACTAAAAATTTCAAGAAAAATCTGCAGCATAGTACTTGGCAGTTGTGCATATGGTTTTCCAGAGGAATACGTTTTCCAAGTCATGCAAATCACAGACTGCTACTGGGACTGCTTCTATGTCAGGCTGGGCACAAACCGGACCTTTGCAGAATATGCTACGACAAGCAATGGGTTCGCTGCCTCCCCAGGGCCTAATAATTGCTGTGCTCAAAAAAGGCACTCAATGAGCACTTACTGAATACATATAGGGGTTAATTCATGAATATCTGAACTCATGAGGTAGCTGAAAGATACAGAAGCTACAGATGATGACGCTGGTGTACGGAGAGCAGAGACCTCGCGAGCCCAATTCCCTTTGTGTTTCTCGTCATATAATTTCATGTGTGTGTTCTTTCTTATCTTCATCCTTCACACACTGCCGTTCAACATCTGCCTTAGCTCTTCTCTTCTTTTCAACTTGTTGCTTTAGTTTTTCACACTTCTGCAGTTGTGCTCCCCAGTTATGCTATTCGGACAAACACACAACCCTTGGCACCCACCCTGTAAACCTGAGCTACGATGATGACAAAATATACACCAGCTTGTTTATAAAAACTTGGGAGTCTTCATTTTGAGCTTCACACTACAGGGAAATAAATACCAGGGCCAAAGCCCAGAGCTGGGTTGAGGGCAATTCCTTGAAGATCAAAATAAACAGTGCAGAAAACCAGGGATTCCTGGGGCAATCAGGAGAGGGCCCCGGGAGATATTTGCTGAAGATCCACAGATTGAATACGCTCATCCAAAGTGCTTGAGACCAGTGTGTTTTTGGATTTCAGATTTTTTCAGATTGTAGAATACTTGCACATATATAACGAGATACCTTGGCAATGGGACTCAAGTCTAAGCATAGAGTTCCATTTATGTGGTATATATACCTTATACACTTATCCTGCAGGACATTTTAAGCTTTATTTTCAGTACTCCTGCTACATGACATCAGTGTGGAATTCTCCACTTGTGACATCATGTCCGTCTCAAAATGTTTCAGAGTTTGGAACATTTCAGATTTTGACTTTTCAGATTAGGGATGCTTGACCTGTGTTACATCCTTGTGGGGCAAAATGATGTTGCTGACTTTGAACCCTTTATGCGGGTCAGGGCAGCTTGTTCCGTGGCCTTGTTCCTGTGCGTATTCTCCAACTCCAATTAAAGTTATCTCTCGTGGAGACTTTTTTTTTAAACCATAACAATGTCATTAAACTCTCCTAGGCTCTTTGCCAAGCGAACTCAGCTGATGGGTCAGGCGCACACCCAGCTGGATTCCAATCTCTGAAAAGAGCCTGGGGAATCGCTGCATCTTCAGGAGAATTCTTCCTGCCCAGTGGGGTGAGATGCTTTGATACATGTGAAAACGTCTGCCTCCAAGGAGAAGGCAGGCTAGCCCTTCTCTTCCCTCTATGACTTGGTATCTCACCAATTAGACAATGTGCTGATTTTGAACACAAAGGGTTAAATGGACTCGAACTGATAAGGGAGAATTCTCCCTAGAAACTCCTTGGAGACACTTGTAATTAATTTGATCTTCTCCAGTCATTAACTCAGACTCACAGTGACTCGTCGGCACACTGCTCTATTAATTCACCAGAGATCACTTCCTGGGATTCATTTAGTTAAGCAGCACTGTTGGATTACATTTTAAAACCCTTAAAACTGGTTGTAATTGATGTCTGTTGATAGAAGCTTACTTTAATGGAGTTGAAGTGAGATGGAAGTTGCTCCTGCCAGCCCAAGACGCTGCCTTAAAGCACAAAGCCCAGCTCTGGGAGCCCCGAGATGAATAAAAACATTGCCGGTTAAAATTACTCAAACCACTGATTACTCTGATATTCATAACGGGTTCTAAACTGTGGACTGTTTCAATTGTAACAATGTAGAGAGCCAAACGGAAGCCATACACCCCTTTTGAAACGCACATATGAACATGTGTAAATGTATGTACAAGGGGTGACTGAACAATACAGTGAATGTTTAAATAATCTGTTACAAAAGACACATTGCCATCCGCCCTCCTCAAATGTTTCCCTTGCTCCAAACACACTTGTGCCATCATTCATGCCACTTCCTGAAGCAGTCCTGGAAGTCCTCTTTCCTGAGTGTCTTATCACCAGGTGTGATAAGAAATACTGTGACGCTGCTGCCGAGTGCCGTCCAAAGGAAAGGCAGGCTCAGCGAGATGTGACGACTGCCCTCTTCCACCTTATTCACCGAATCTGGCACTGTGTCGAAATGACCACGGAAGGGAAGCATTCTGGATGCATTCATGACATCGAGGCAGCCACGACAGCACAACTAAAGACGCTCAGGTTAGAGCACTTCCAGGACGGCTTCAGAGAGTGGCAGGATGCTGGGATAAGTGTGTCTGAAGCGAGGAGGAGGAGTATTCTGGGGGGAGGGATTAAGGTGAACATGTATTTTACCGTAATAAATTTTTAAAATTTACATACACACAGTATTTCTTCATCACACGTCATACTTTACTGTCAAGTGAAAGTTACAATAATGTGAGTGAGATTTTATGCAGAAATTCCCTGGGTAGGAGCTTTTGTGGAACTGTGGTTTCCTCTCTATAGGTGTAGAAAGGCAACAATACCCAGCTTGGCTCTCCCAAAGCTCTGTGGGCGGAACAGGTCGTCAAGAGATGGGGGCATGGCCAGCAGCTTAAATACCTTGCCCTCAGGCCTGGGGACCTCACAGTCCTGGATTTCCCAACCAACATGATCAGAATGGAGGGTCTCTGAATTTTTCCTCTGCTGAGGAGGCAGGGAAAGGTATTTTTTAAAACTTTTTTCTATAAAACAGCAATTCAAGGGCTGCCCAAGGTACACATTCTGACCTTTTCTGTCTCTTTCACCAAGCTGGCTTTTCTCTGCCTGGACAAACTTTACCTTCCTTTCAAAGTTCAGCTGTAAGGCCTAACAGCCTCCTTTAATAATTCTTCCCTGACCGCGCTGACAATAAGAGCAAATGCTTTTTTGTGTACAGACATTTTCAGTTTTTCCAATCAATTTTGGAAACCTTCTTAGATTTGGGCTTTAGAACCACACTTTGTGGGTATTTTGGGATACATACATTAGTTGTGGATACACACACTTACATATGTGCATACACGTATGAGTACACACGAACAGTCAGCCTTTGTATTCATGGTTCCACATCCACAGGTTAAACCAATAGTTGGTGGATCAAAACCATGTGGAAAAAAACTGTATCTCATCTGTTCTGAACAGCTATAGGCTTTTTCCTTATTATAATTTCCCAAGGAACACAGTAGAACAACCATTATTTACATATCCCTTGCGCTGTATTAGGTATCATAAGTAATCTAGAGGTGATTTTATGTGTGCGGAGTGATGTGTGTAGGTTACATGCAAGCACCATGCCATTTGGTCCAGGGACTTGAGGATCTGCATTTCTTCATCTGAGAGGTACCTGTTTGTTTCCGATGTCCGTGTTTTATTGGGTCATTACATTGGGGGGGCTAATTTTTTTAGTTCTTTGTAATATTCTAGATGTTAGTCCTTTGTCTGAGGAGTTCACTTTGAGACAAGACTTCTTCTAAGAGATTCGTGGACATGAAATCACTGAGGCCAGGAGCCCAAGTGGCCCAGGTAAGAAGCAGGTCCCGGAAGTCAGTTCCTAGGGTCTTGCTCCTTACCACAAGCTGGACTACCCAGACATGACCCTGGTACCTTCAGTGTCTGTCTCTCCCGCTTCTGTGCAGAAAATCAGTAACCTGGCTCCAGATGCCAGACTGAGGAACTGGAGAATAATGGAACGCAGCACAGGAAACGGCCCATGCATGTCCTTACTGAGCAAATCCTTACTGAGGATCTGCTATATGTCGGCACAGTTCTAAGTCTTTGCCCCCCGGAAAGTCCTGCATATGCATATGCGGTGGAGAGAGGAACTGGAGCGACAGGACAGTAAACAAATGGTATTTAGGATTCTGTTTGGTTATAATAAGGACAATCAAGAAACATGACGTGGGGGCAGGTGACAGTATTTGTATAAAAGAGTGTGAGTGTGTGTGTGCAATTGTTTGCATATCTATAAATAATCCTCTAATATTGTGGACACATAGCTCAATAAATCCATCCTACATTGAAAATATCAGTGCCAAAAGTGCAAATTCATGCACCTAACCGACAAAACATCACAGCTTCGCAGCACCAGCTGTAGGGGTTGGTTGCTAGCTGTTTCTGGTGGTGATTGGGGGGCTGACATAGGCCATAGTCCACTGCCCCACCCAGAATGGAGACAGAAGACTGCATCATGTATCAGTGGCCCAGAAGAAGATCAGAATTAAAAATCTGAATTATAATTTGAAATATACATCACTTTCATATTATCATAAACGTTGAAAAATCATAAGCCAAATTATGTAAGTGCAAAGCTGAAGTTGCAATTCAAGATGTACAGAACATTAGAAATAAGGTGCTGATTATTACAGAGGATGTGCTTTTAAAGATATAGATATATATGTATAATTAGATAAAATGATACTGAACATTATCAATAGTTAATTCTGAGTTATAAGGTCACGAATGATTTTAAAAATACTTTTTCTTTTGTACAGTGGCACACACTTGCAATCTCAGCACTCAGGAGGCTGAGGCGGGAGGATTGTGAATTCCAGTCCAGGAAGGGTTATCTAGCTAGTTCAAGGTTGGGCTAAACTACTATCAAAACAGACAAAACAAAACAAAAATCTATTTTTTAAGTTTAATAATACTGAAAAGAGAAAGATAGAAACTCTTCCTCATCTCATGACAAATCGGCTACGATTCTAGTTTCTAATGCTCTTGTATATTTTCTGAATTTTAAAATGATGTATACTTTATAATAATGAGAGGCACAAAAAAGATGTCTCTAAAAACATGGCCTGAGATTCTGGGGACAGCATGTGGTTTCACAACAAGAGAAAACAAATTGCCACAATCATCCTTAATGTGATCGCATAGCAGATGAGCTGGACGCCTTACCTTAGGAAACCCACAGAAACTGGTCTGTTTTCAGGCGAATACAGGTGAGGGGAAATGGTGATTTTCTGAGCAATAGCACTCTTGTCAGAAGCGCAGAGAAAGAGAGCTGGTACTATTCATAGAGAATGCACTGGGTAATTTTGTTAAGTATATGTTATAGGTTCCAATGCATTTTATATTTAAAAAAAAAGTCCAATTCCACAATTCATGTAGGTTGGGGAAAAAACCAAAACTACAACTATGCTATAAATAAAATGCAAACCACAAGATTTGAAAGTTAAGAAGTTTATGGTCTGATACGAGAATTCTACACATTTCTGGACTGATAACTTTAAAGTTTCCCCAGGGTGGTGTTGATGGATATATTATTAAGCTTTTCTTAAATATTAAAAGAAAAATCTGAGGAATACAAGATTACTCCTCAGAGCTCCATAGCTATGTGCCGAGTATTTGTGGAATGAAAAGATGACCCACCACGATTCAAGGCGGATTCTGTCAATAAACTCTATGGAGGTGCAGTGGGGACAAGAAAAGGCTCTAAAACTGAGCACCAACAGCCACTTGGGCAGGACTTGAGCTCTTCACAAACTCCAGCTGCTGTGACCGCTGGCACAAGCACAGTGAAGCCATTCAGGGCCATCACTCCCACCTGGCAAGGCTGACACTGTCCACAAGTGATTGCTGGAATTTGGGTCTCTGCTTCTTAGTCTCAACGAGGTCCCAAAACGAGCCTGTTTTCCTGTCACAAACAACCCTGTGAGGCGCTGTCTTCAGCTTTCTCATTGGGCAACAAAGCGGTTTAAGGTAAAAGGTTTTGAACCATTATGGACCTCTCCAACCCAACACCACTGGGTGACATTTTTCTTATCCAACATCCCTTTTCTAAAAATTTTCCACCCTTTCTGCATTGCTTCTTGCAGAATCGACTCGGAAAACACATTTCCAACTCTCCCTCCCATCACTGTTCCCACGAGGCCTAAAATCAACATGAGGAAAAATACGGGATGTGTTTTAGATTTACTGGCTCATTTCCTTCACATCTACTCTCACTTCTTAAAGATGTAAGTACTAGTGAATTTTCTGGTTAAGTCAATCTGCATAAACACGACAAAAAATAAAAACTCATTTACCTGAACAACATCGTAAAAAACAAATCACAGAACCAGGGAGATGAGAAGGCCCTCAGGGACTACTAGTTTGAATCTGCCAGTTTCTTAGGTGAGAAATACAATGTGGCAGAGTGTGGCCAGGTCCAAGTTCAAATCCATCCCCTCTGCCACTGTCAAGCTGTGCAGGCTGAACAAGTTACTCGAAATTTCTGTGCCTCAATTTTCTCCTCTGTAAATGGAGTTAACAACAGGACCTTCCTAAAGACTGTGAGTCAGTGAGATAGTTCAGGTACACTGAAGAGGTACCTTATAAAAACGACCGGGAGAGCTGAATCTTCAAGATAACTAAAAATGGGAAGGAACTGCTACAGCGTGAGGAGGTTGGGGAAGATTATCACTGGAATCTGCACTTTAATCAAGTAGCATAAGGAGTTAGCAGAGTTAGCAGCCTCCAAGGCCATGCTGCTCCCAGGACAGGTGGCCGGCCGAGCCCCTTGGTTGTGGAATTAGTGGCTGCACAACTTTGCCCGAGTCAGTCTTCAGGGTAGTCTCTACTGCTGGCTGAAAGACAGAGAGACACATTTGTGGTGTGTGGTGTTTGTGTGTGTAAATATGCTGGGTGCATATGTGGTGTGTAGTATGTGTATGTCTGCATGTGGACTATGTATGGCAGGTGCAGCACACGGCATGTGCACATTGTGTGTGGATAAAGTGTGCTGTGTGGTGTGTGTGCTGTGTGTATATAGTGTATGCTACGTGTTGTCTGGTGTTTGCATGTGTGCCTGTGTGACGTGTGTTCGCGGGGTGTGTGATACATGCATCTGTGGTGTGGGTAATGTGCATGTGGTGTGTATGTGACGTGCTGTAGCATGTGGCGTGTGTGTGTGTATGTTGTGTATGCAGACTGAGTCACATGTGGTGGAGTAGGGAATGTGTGTGATGTGTGTCTGTGGTGTGCACCCTGGCCTGTGTGCAGGCCATGTGCCATCAGCCCTACCCAGGATACTGGCACATGGGCATGGGCTGGAGAGGAGGCTGCGGAGCCAGGAGACAAGACGGGAGCAGCTGGGAAGGAAAAGGTCAGAAACACGTGCAGCTCAGGAAGGGTAGACTGGGGCCAGTGGAGGGCAGGGGTGGATTAGAGAGAGGTATCGCGGAGAACCCAGAGGCGGACATGGAGAACTGACAGTGCCCTAATGAGCTGCTGTCAGGGCTGGGAGACCGAGAAGTGCCAGGTCCCGGAGACAGTGTCTCACACGCACTCCACATCCCTCCACCCCCGCCCCATGCACTCCAGGAGAGCAACGCTGTCCTTGCAAAGCCCTCAAGGAGGACTCGGGCTCCAGAGCACAGGACTGGGCATCTCCATCCTCGCTGCACACAGTGGACCACTTCCTGCCTGTCCCGGATGTCTGCTTCTGACTTGTCATCTCCTTCCTATGGCCAAGGGGCCATTTGGTTTTTCTCTGCCCAAGCACAAGTTGTAGTCTGTGCCTCTTTTAGGAGGACCAGCTCTTTTCAAGGGCTGGGAAACCTCCCAATAGAAAGTCAGACTCAAGAACTTATCCAGGATTACTTCTGAATTAACAGTGGCTTAAAATTTGTGTATTGCTTTACTGTGTTTCTTTTTTCAATAGAGGACAACATTGAGACTAGAAAACAAATGTAGCCTCTTCTGATGCTCCTTGACTGTGTTGTTAGACAGGCAGAGCTGGTTTTTCATCCATCTAGAGTCTTTAAAGGTCTTTGCTTAATGTGGCTTCTAGATAATCACCCAACTTTTGATAAGAGTGATTACCAGGTAACAATATCAAATAACAATCATGATTAAACAAGTTACATGCACGCTCAGGCCCTCAAGCAATTTCTATAAAGAATGAGTTTGTCCTTCAAATGGCATAATAAGAAAAAAATTAGGTGCAATTCACCCTGAACAGGATGTTATAAGGGAGAAGTATAATGTTTACCTGTTCCTAACAGTTACAAATGGCCTATTTGGCCAGTTAGCTGGCTTTCTTTTCAGCTTCTTTCCATGTACCTTTTGCATTCTTTGTCACTCAGAATGAGCTATTGTCATTTTCCAGCCACCTGGACTACTTTCCAACATCACAAGTCCTACTGCACCCTCACCTTTTCTATCTGTCTTGCTATCCATCATCTATTATCCATCTATCAATCTATCTATCTTTTATTCTTTATCATCTAGAGGAAATACATACAAAGCAGCTAGAAAATAATTTGTTCCTACTAGTGCTTTTTATACCTGAGATATTAAAAAAAAATCTGTTAAACATAATTTGAGGCCAAAGGAAATGAATAGTACACTGTATAATAATAGTGTTCCTATACTACAGATTGTCCCATAAGGGTCTCTATGGAGTGAAACAACTAGGAAAAATATGTGCTGATTAATTCATTATAATTAATTTATTATATACAGAATCTAGGCATACATTTTTTAAAATGTGAAACTTGGGCCCAAGCCAGCTACCAATGAAGGCAGAATGACATGAAGCAGAGTCTAAAAACAACACATAAAAATTCCTGGATAAAATCCAAAGCTCCAGAACAATGGTACTGTTAATATTCCTATTTTTCTCATTTACACTCAGCAAACATTCTCAAAAAGCAAAAGGTTGATCTGCTGCCTTCAAATCTCTTTTAGTACAGTACTGTTGCCTCCAGGTATTTTTTTTTTCTATTTTGGGAGACAAATGAAAAAATAAAATATGTAACTACTGTTTCTTCTGTGAATTACACCTATAACCAAGTTGCCTACATAGTAGTGTCTGAAAGTTAATTCCACTACCCCAGGATGTGAGGGCTAAATATCTTACCCAGGTTGAACCTCAACTTCCATTTCTTCTCCCCAGCAAATCTGGCTTCAGTAGGAAATGGGAGGGAAACAGTGGTGGCTCTACTAATTTAGTTTCAAAAATGGTAGATATAAATAAGTATTAAGCACTGATACTTTCTTTTAAGAATTTTTTGTTGCCCTTGCATACAAGTTAATAAAGGTCTGACCGCTTTGATATACATGAAAACGTATCTATGGGAGAGAAGAAAAACGGTGTAAGTGTGCACTGCAGTGTGTGTGTAAATTTGCCCTGTGTGCCCTCTGTCTCACAGGAGCACTCGGCTTCAGTAACATGGATTTTCTTGGTGGAATTTGTGATGCTCTATGTGCTTTTTACTCAAATGCATAAATACTATCTTTTAGGTGTGTAGGCATGGAGTCGTGGCTGAAAGCTCTATTCTATGCCCGTTTCTCTTGACTTAATTGTGCTCTTTATTTCCAAAGTAGGAGTCCTCCCCCAGGTGAAGAGGTGAGGCTGTGCCTTTGCCCACACCCAAAGGCTGAATTGTGGGTGTGTAACTGTATGGAGACACCATGCAGGCAGTTTAGAGGAGGCTGATTATGGTTTTTGTTACTGAATAATATATAATGATTTTCTTCTGTTAAATCATTATAATATATAATCATATTATAATGATTTAACAAAAGAAGAAAAGCCAATACAAGTAGGAATTTAAAATTTTTACTATGTTGGGAAGATGTTCTTCTCTTTCAAAGTTGAAAATTCTGTCCGAGGCATATCAATTTACTTGAAATTCTAACAAGGCTCTAAAATGGCTAAATAACATTGAGGATTTTCAGAATTTAAGGTATCCTGACTTCAGGTGCATGGACCAAGGCTCAGTTCTCCTCGGTGCCTTAGATTCTCAGGTGATCCTCATGAGTACTCTTTTTTGGGAGGGTGGGCTGCTGGTGGTGTTGGGGATGGAACTCAGGGCCTTGTGCTTGCTAGGCAAATGCTGTACCACTGAGCTAAATCCCCAACCTCCCTCATGAGTATTCTTCATGGACACCCTCTTCCTGGAAGTAGCTTGAGTGGGCTTCTGCTTCTCCCTCTGAAAGAGCCAGGCCAGTGCGGGACAGGCTTGGGCTAGTTCAAGTGGATTGTCACAAACTCTCATTCTACCAGGTGACAAGTTTTGGTAATACGAAGAGCTGCTCCCTTTGCTGAAGAAATAGCAGCTTCATGGATACAATCAGACTGTTGGAAATGTGTAGGCAAAAAAGTAAGGAAGAAGTGAATCTCATTGTCATTGGTCTCCAAAATGACTGTCTTCCATTCCTCCCACAAATGCTTGTACGCAAGGGTCTGTGCCCAGGGGCCTCATGTCCAGAGAGCAAGTCAGTGCCTGCTCCAGAAGATGGCCAGTCTCTGGGGAGACCCGGGGAGAAGGCATGGAGTGAGAACACCGTGACACAAGGTGGCGTGCACAGTGACAGTAGGAAGTGCAGATCAGTGGATTCTTTCCTTGAGCTGATTTTCCACCCACCCTAAAGTGTATCCTGACTTTCAAGAGGGTTCGTAGCAACTCCCTGTAGTTTCTTGTCAGGTATTGGTTACATGCATTCTAGCAAGATAAAGTAATAAGTGAATGGAGATGAACACAGATATAAGGAGTAAGAATGCTGATAATGAGCAAACAGAAAAAAATGATGGTTTAGTTATTGTAAGGGAGAAGAAGCATAATAGAGAACAGTCAAATAAGTTCATCATAAACGTAGCAGAGAAAAGAAAGACTAAGTTTCTTTGCAGTGGCCCACTTTCAGTGCTTGCTCTAGGCATCCGCCACCTCCTCTCCTCCCGCTCTGTGCCTCCCCCCACAACTCTGCGTGACACCAGGGTCCCCAGCTTCTCCATTCTGGTAGCTACATCCCATACTTCTGATTTAGGCATCAGCAGGAGTGAGATCAGCTGTTGTTCTGGGGTTGGTAGTGATTCTGTAATTCCATTTCCTCATTAGACGCTGTGTGTGTATTTATTAAAGCTGCACTGTGCCCAAAGGCAACGAACAAAAAATATAGAGAAATACCAAAATTAAATAAAGGCTATTATTGCTCTTATTTTATAAAGCTTGTCTATCACAAGCCACTGTACATTTCTAGGGTAGGGGCTCTGCTAACCAGGTCCTCCTCGGTCAGCAAACTAGGTGCTTGCTTTCTGCCTCAATCAGCACACAGGTCCTCTGTGCAGCACTCCAGAAGGCACCCTGAGCATAGTGTGTCTTCTAGAAAATTCTTCAGCCTCCAAATCAGTCCTCCGCATAGCTCCCTGGGGTCATTCTGCAGAGCTCAAACTCCTGGAGCATCATCCCAGGGGCTGAATGGACATTTCTATCTCCAGATGGAGGGTTCTGACCTTTATGCTGGATGAGGAAGTGTGGCCAGCCACGGGTGCAAGGGCTGTCCATGGACTGCCTGCCATAGGCAATGTTTCAGGACTGGAAGCCCAAGGGACCACACACAACTGCCCCTGTGCAAGAGCTTATGTTCCATGGGGGAGGCAGGAAATGGGAAATATTCAGGGAAACACACAGACTATCCCATGGCTAAAATAAAGCAGGGAGAAGCCATGAGGTGTCTGGGCAGTGGCAGCCATGTGGAGCCCAGAGAGAAGAGTACCCCAAGGAAAGGAGCAGCAAGCAGAAAGCCTGTGAGCCCATGTGAACAGAAGCGGGGGCTATGAGTTTCTCCAGACATGGGTGTCCTCCCCACCACATCCCATCTATGGGAGAAGTGACACAGACGGTCATACACTTGTGGATGCAGGGCTGGCCATCGCATTGATCAAACAGGAACAGCTTTTAGACACGGGGTGCGTTAGAGGCAATAGGCCCCAACACGAGCAATGAAGATCCCCTACCAGCTCTTTTAAATCCTTGAGTCTCCCTATTTTTCTCCCTTGGTTGTAACCAAACTTCAGGGTGAGGGTAGTGAAAGGAGGAAAACTACAAAATAAAAAATGAAGACAGACTCACTCGCCACAACACCCTCGCCTGTGCTGGTGGTCTGGTTGGTGGATGCTGGTTCTGGTGTGGGCCATCTCGAGGCAGAGGCCCCTGGGTCTCTGTGCAACATCTCCCAGGATCCTGGAGTTGAAACTGCGTGGCCCGGAAAAGCTCGGAATTCACAGAAATGCACAGAAAAATCTCGGAAGTGGGGGATCCGCTGGGTGTGGGAGCCATCTTATTTTTATTTATTTTTAACCTAACATTCAACATTCTGACCAGTCAGTACCTGAGCCTATTTTAGTGGGAAGGACCAACAAATAAAGCACTAACAATGGAGTTTTTTGCATTTTCTTCACAGATTTTTAGTTTCCTATGAAGAACAAACAACCAGCTCTTCCTCCCTCACCCTCCTGCCCAGAGACCAAGCTCCCTGAGGACAGGTCCTTGTGCATCTGCTGGCCCATTCTCCTCAGCCCAAGCTCATTTCAGAGAATACTGCTTGGTACAGTAACTGGGGCTTTGAGTGGAATTATCTCCCGTGATGCCATCAGGTAGAAATAAAAAGAGCAATTTTCAAAACTCTTTGCAAACAACAAGCAGCACTGAGTCAGAAAGGGGAGACATTAACAAAATTAAACACTAGAGGCCACTTCTCCATTCTGAGCAACAGGACCTCCCAGGTGGATGCAGGAGCACTTCTCCTTAAAAACAATCAGATGGTGGCTAGATTTACATAAACGAATGCTGCCTGTGTGTGAAGTTTATACCCTTAATTAGATGCTGCAGAAATCCTAAGCACTTTATTCTGGGTTTAACACATCTCTTCTTCCAGGTTAGCAAGCTTCAGGGTGAATGTTATTATTGTTATTCCAAATGGTTACACAAAGGGGAAAAATGCTGTTCAAGGTCTTGCGTTCAATAGAGCAAGTCCCTGCCTGGCACCACGATTTTTATTTAAAAGAAAATGGAGCTGGAGTGTGGTAGTGCTGGCTTGCAATCTTAGTACTCTGGAGGGCTGAAGCAGGAGGATATCAAGGTGGACCCCAGCCAGGGCAAGTTATTGCTTTAGTAAGACCCTGTTGAAAAAAATTTTAAAAAGGACTGAGGATGTAGCTTAGTGTAAAGGCTCTGGGCTTGCCATTACTCCCAGGAAGAGAAGAAGGTAGGGAGGAAGGGAGGAAGGAAGGAAGGAAGGAAGGAAGAAAGGAAAAAGGAAGGGAAGGAAGGAGGGAAGGAAGGAGACAGAGAGGGAAGAAATGAAATAAGGAAGAAAGGAAGGAAGAAAAGAGGAAAATAAATGGTGTTCTTCTGGTTGGCTTTCTCTATTTGGTCAACAGGGATATTTATGTGTAATCCATATGTACACACACACACACACACACACACACACACACACACACAGGTAGATATAGTTCCTCCCAGCCAATTCAACTTAATCTTGTGAATTCTTTATATAATCACATAAATTAATCACATGAAGTAGCCAGAGTTAATGTGACAGAGCAGGGTAGCAATTATGCCACCTGGGTTTAAGGTGGGCTCAGATTTATAGGGACAGGATTATATGCTCCTCTTGTTTCTGCTGGCAAAATCTCCTAGCAGAATAATTGCTCTCCCAACAGAACATTTTCCATCATCAGGAGAGGAAATAAAGAAGTATTAATGAACAAGGAGAAGGCAAACAGGGCCAAAGCAGGTTAAACGGAATGGGGCTATTAGGAGGCTTGGTTTTTCTTGTACTTGTGTATCAATGAGCCACATCTTTAGATAAGGCTTTCCCATCAGGATACCAGATCTTATCAAACGTTGTTACACACTATTTAGTCTCTCGGGCAACACAAAAGAAATGACATCAACCCGGGAAGGTAAGAAAACAACGGCAGAAGCCGGAAGGCGCTGTAGAGAGGGGAGGGTGGCTGTGCAGCCATTGTCCCGGCCTCGCTTTTCCAGAAAGCCGACTTTTACCTGGAGTGTGAATGAGTGTACGCACGCGTGTGTGTATGCGTGTGTTGTGGGGTTTTTCTGAACAGGAGATGTGAAAATAGAAGAGAGAAGTGGAAAATAAAATTGTAGGCAGCAGCTGAGACGGGACGGTGCTGGTTTCCGGGCGCTGGCTGGCGAGGCGGCGCCTCTCTCTGTAGCTTTTGTCCTTCAGAGCGGCGAAAGCCCGCGCTTTAATGCCTGCAGGTTGACCGCGCATTGTTATTATACAGTCTCCATGTGCACATCATGTGTCATCTGACCAAAGGAGAGTCTACAAAGTGAAAGGCTCATGCAAAATTTATGCTTATATGGCGGTTTCAGTCAGCGGAAAAATCAATACTGCAGGCTTGATGCTCAGAAATGACTGAGTACTCTCTGACTGACACTAAAAGCACCCGGAGATTGAGAGCTACATTTGCTCTTCAAGGGATCGAGTGTATTAGGGCTCTTGTAATAGTCTGCTCACCTTATATTAGCCTTTCCTTGGGATTATTTTTTGATAACAATTATGATTGTGGGGTTTAAGGCAATTACACTATTACAAAGAAAAAGCTGCTTTTTATGCCCTGTAAATCTGTCATCTATTTCACACTGCAACTGCCTTCCAATTATTTTGCTACAATGCACTTTGGAAGCAAAATGTCCTAACTGATATATATTAGTCCTTTATGTTTTATAAATAAAAATCAAAGCCGTAATGTAATCCTTCAAAAGGAGCTTCTCAGTTTCCCCAGACGTGATTTTAGAAAGAGCAGAGCTATAATGGGTGCTATACGTTTCCAAAGAGACGCAGCACAACATTTGTGGTTCTGCGGGAAGGATAGCAGCAGCCCAAGATGGGATAGAGATCGAGTGTGAACTCTGGTTTCAAATGCTAATAGCATCTGTTAACTATAAGTTTAAGGAGGCTTAAAGTTGGTATTTAATAATGAAAGAAAAAAAATCCTTGAAATTAATTCAGTCAGAAAGGAACTCCAAGGCATGTTGTGACAGTACATTAAGTAGTCAGCAGCAACAGGGGTAAGATTGCTCCGTTGCCTGCAAACCCTGCCGAAATGAAGATTTTACAGCTGTGCGGGGGCGCTGGTGTCAGAGGGGTGAGTGGATGGAGGGAATATGGAGGCTGCTGTGGGGAACAGACACCCACCAGGTAGAAAAGAAAATTCACAGGCTGAAAGGAATCACAGTAATGTAGATCTGGAAGTTAAACTGTGTTAGAAGGAAGCTTCTTGGTGATGAGCCACGAAAAAGACTGTACGTGTATTCTTGCCCCAGGGGAAACATGGATAATGCTACACTTTCCAGCTCCTAAAATCAGGGAGGAAGCTGGACCAAGTCAGCGTCCACCTGGGATGGAGAACCCCCTGTGTGGTGATGAACAAAACTAACTCATCTCTACCACCCTTGTGACACACAACTACTCAAGGTGAACTCAGCCTTAAACTAATAGGATAAAAGAAATAACACTCCCCCAAATTCTGGATGCACAACGGCTATTCTGCTGATAAGAATTTAAATGTGGATATGGCTGTATGACAAGTGAGTTTCACAAAAATTACCCACCAACGAATTATATCCATGCATGCATCAAGAAGTGTCTTGGGGCTGGGCTCAGTGTTGTCTACCTGTAATGCCAGATACTCAGGAGGCTGAGGCAGGAGGATCCCTTGAACTCAGAAGTTTGAAGCAAGCTTAGACAACAAAGGGATGTATTACTGTCTAAAATAAGCAAACAAAGTTTTAAACAAAAGGGTTTTGGGGGCTTAGAAACTCAATGTAAAAAATATTTCCACGATCACAGAATTGTTTTGTTGGCAGAGAGAGGCACAAACATCTGGACAGCCGCAGGAATATCCTTGTGCTGCAGTTCTGGCATGAGTTAAGGATGGGAACCCAAAGAAGCCGCAAGGACTGTGTCTCATGTCCGGGATAGCTCAACACTCCTTGTTGTTTAGAAATACCTTCTTATGATCTGTCTGGTAAGGACTCTTAGACCTAAGAGTTTTGTTTGTTTGTTTAAAATTTTTAATGGGGAAGATCCTATTTTTGCAACTTTCTTTGTTGATGCTCTGTCTACAGCAAGCTCAGTGTCTGGAAATACTATTTTAATACCATATGCTGTTAAATATCTTTCTGAAGCCTGAAATGTCAACAGTATCTCTTAATGAATCAGTATGTCCCCTTTTCCCAGAGTGGTGATGCCAGGATTTTTTTTTTTCTATGAAGGCAAACAGTTGCTATGAGGCCTGCCAAAATCAACACCCTAAATCCTGTCTTTAATATCGGGCTTCCACATGGGATGTACACTACGGAATTAAATGTCCCTTGTAATTTTGTAGGAAAAGGGTCCATCCTAGATTGTCAGGGAAGATCTGACCTCTAGCCAGAACGAGCAGTGGGAAATAAAAAGATTCCAGAGAGAGTCAGGCAACAGCAGAAACTTCCAGGCTTGGACAGGGGTATCTCTTACTTTGAGTCCTGGTGTACTGTGTTACAGATGACCCTTAAAGTCTGTGACATCTTGGTTCTGATGGAGGCAAGTGCTTGCTGGGAAGACAGTGATTTCTGGAATTCCTTCATGCTTTCTGATGTGAGTGAGAGTGGCCATCGCATAGGTGTTGATGACTGGATGATCTACCAATGACTAGGTCAATGCCTTGGGGCTAGATTACAGGAGAAAGAGCACTAGAGTCGAGGTCTGAAGTCCTGTTGGAATCCTTCTCTGCCATTTATTAGCTGTGTGACACAAAGAGAACTTCCTGAGCCTCTTTGAGACCCGAGTCTTCAACCTTACAATGGAAATAATACTCCCTAACTAACGATGGCTGTGAATTAAGTGGCGACATTCTATGACAAAGGACCTAATACAGAGCTCAGACTCCATGGGAGACAGGTTTGCTCTTTCACTTGGTCATTAATCAGGAAGATAACAGGCTAAGAAACCACCCCAGATTAAGGATGAGTTGGGATGTGTCTCCAAACAGAGAATGAATGATTAGTTTAAATGAGATTCCTTCCAATTTCCTAATTTCGGGGAAAAGAAACTATCAGTTAGTGGTTATTCTGTTCTAAGCATTTCCACAGTGATGCCTTTAATCCTCACAACCACCCCAAGTATAAATTTCCTTCTGTCCACTTCACATATGAGGAAACAAAGTCACAAGAAGGAAATCTGTCATGGCCATACAGGGAAAGAGCGGCATCAAGCCTAATTTTGCCACACAATCAGATTGCTTCCCACAGTTGAACAACTAGGCAGGAGGTTTTCTGCAGTATGGGCACATGTGCAGAGTAAAATGCTGCTGTCCATCTTCATTTTAGGAGCAATCTGGAATATACCTATGACTCACAAAGATATACCATAACCTGAAGTTAATGGCAGTAGTTGAGATTTATTGTAAAGTCTCATCACAAAATTGGATTTTTATATGATATTTTAATTGGATTTCTGTTATTGTACTCCATAGTCCTATTTCATCTAGAAATATAATAAGCCAAAGTCTTTCCCCTGAGAGAACCAATTTCTAATCACATAATGGCAGTACTAGGCAAAGATTAAGTCAATTAATGAAAATTTATCAAACACGGTTAACTTTTTGATCAAAAGTTCCCTCAAGTCTCCTTTCAGCAAGCATCTTGTTTTAGGGAGTTGAAGACTGACTGTGTTGTCAATAGCCTGTCACCTTTCTGGCACCAAAAATAAGCCTGACACTTCTGTAGCCCCTCCACCCCTCCACGGTCCACACCTGAATCGTTGCTAAAGCACAGTACCAAATACCTGTTTCAAAGAAGGTACTAAGAAAAAACAAAACAAAACAAAAAGCAAATTCTGTTTCCTGACCGACTTTGAAACAAATCAGATGGGTTCTGGGGACTTCATTTCTGGGGATTAGTGTACTATCCTGACAAAGCTGGGCTTCTCGCACGCTTACAATATCAAATCTCTAAAAAACGTTTCCATTTTGATCTGGTAGCACAGATTGCCTTGGTTCCTAGACTAAATTATTGATACTGTAATTAGCACTTCTTTTCTCTTCTTGAGGGATTCAGCAAACTAACTCTCCTACAGCTGAGCCGAGAAATGAGAAGGGATAAAAGGGCTTTTTGCGGTGTTTTCTGTTTGCTTCCCCTCATCCTTCTCGTTCCACAGAAGTGGTTTCAGAGATGGGTGGTACCATGCTTTTGAAAGTCGTAAGTGTTCGCAGGCAGTGATGTTGAAGTGGATCGAGCTTGCATCAAGCTCAGTGGGGAAATGGCAAGTACACGCTGGCTAAGAGGGGTGATCGTCACGAAGCATCCTATCCCTGGTTCTCTCTCTTCCATCAACAGAAGGACAGATTTGGGAAAGAATCACAGAAAACTGACACTGAACTGTATAGTCTGCCAAGTCTGGGGACCACCACTCTTGATCTGGCTGGATAAACGAGGAGGCACATTGCTGTTCTAGTATTCTCTAAATAATAAGGCACATGTGTATCATATTATTGAGAAGAATTACATTTCATGTCTCTGTCAAACCAGGTTTTAACAGAAAACCAGATCTGTGAAATAGGTATACTTAGTAACTTCTTTTTAAAAACAGTATTTTAAAATTTTCATTGATACATAATAATTGCACACATTCGTGGAGGGTATTTGTTATGGTTTGGTTTTTTAAAATTCGACAAACTTTAATGGAGGTGCTTCTATGAGGAAAGTACCAAGTAGGGGTATCAGAGGCAGATTACCAGAGTTCCACTCCCTTGGCTGCCACTGACTAGCTATGTTCTCTGAGGTGAGTGATTTTGCTCTCTGTATCTCAGTTTCCTCATGTGACAAACAGAGGTGAGAACTAGAACCCAACAGTGGTGACGAGAAGATGGAGTGAGTTCACATTTGTGGGGTTTATACATGTACCTGCATACAGCTGGTGCATCACAAGTGATGGTCATCATTACTTTTGGTATACCGGCATGCAGAGAAAGGCGCGTTCTGCGTTCGGTATCTATTCTGTTAGGGTAAACCAACTGCCCAGTTGTAGATCTGTTCCCTTTTTCATCACCTTGTACTTAGTTTATGAGATCCACCATATCCAACACCCACAGCTTAAGGAGGGGAGTTTCATTCGGTTTCTGTCCATGGCCAGCTGGCTCCAAGGCAGAAACGTGGTAGAAGAGCACTACAGAACAAAGCTGCCTGCTTCATGGCAGTGGGAAAGCAGCACAGGGGAACACAGCCAGAGAGGAAGGAGCCATGAACCAGATTTGGAACCTGAGGTCACGCCTCCATGAGCTGACACACCCAGAAGTGTGCTTTACGAATCTCCTAGGCAGCTTCAAGCCAATCAGGTTGACAAGCTTAACTGTCAGACTCACCCATCTGACTTCCATACCACGAATACCCTCATTTCAGACCCAGATTTGTCTTTTTAAAGTTGGATTTTTACTATATTGTGATCCAAAAAGAAAAAAAAAACAAACTATAATATTTTTCTCTAGGCGCTTTACCAAAGAAGATATATGGAAGGCAAACAAGTACATAACAGATGTTTAATATTATCAGGCATTAGAGACATGAAAATTAAAATCACAACAGGATCTCATTGCACATTTATTAGAATGATTAAACTCAAGGAAACAAAGAAAAGAAGAAAGAAAGAGGAAAAAAGCCAAACCTCAAGTTGACGACATCAAGCACTGTCAAGGACTTGGAGTAACAGGATCGCTCACATTCATTACAGAAGGAAGCCTCTGAGGAAGCCGTTGGGTAGTTAATATACACGGAAAGGCAATCTTATTCTTAGATATTGCCAAAGAGAAATAGTGACTTATGCGCACAGAAAAAGCTGTATGCAAATGTGAATGCATGAATAGTGGCTTTATTCCTAATTACCAAGAAAATAAGAAACCATCCCAATACCGTTCAGCTGGCGAATGCATAACAAATAAATCACTGCATTGGGTCATTTGTAAAATGAAGTCCTACTCAAATAAGAAAAACAACTAACTACATATAACATGGATGAATCTCAGATGTACAGGTATACAGTAAGTGAAAGGAGGAAGACTTACAGATTTAAAACATGCAGTAAAAGGCAAAACTTAGAAATGGAAAACAGATGAGTTTTTAGGTCTTGGGGTCAATGGGGGGCAAATTATAAAGCAGCATGAGTGAGTATTTGGGGAACAATTTTCAATCGTAATTGTGGTATTAGTTATATTGGCTATACACATTTATCAAAGCTCACAGAATTGTACTCAAAAGTTGATTTTACTTTAGGTGACGTATAGGTCAATAAATCTAAAAAGTATTCTTTCCATTACTAATACTACAAAGTTTTATCAATTAGCTGAGCAATAAAATCTATGATTCCAAATGGATCCCTAGTTACCATCCCTATTGACCTCTCCATTCTTCATTCGATGTCCCTCTTACCAGCAATACACATAGTGTGTTTCTATTTCTCTGTATTGACTGGTGTCCAATAATCCAAGTGTCATTGACTCCATGACCCCCTCGTACTCCTACCAGTCCACAGTGTAATGCCTCCAGAAAATTCCTCTGGCACTTATCTTTTGGATCACTCATCAGGCATTTTAGTATCTTTTTATAGAGACACCATGTGTTTCTCCATCCGTCCATTCATTCAGTTATGCATTTATATCAAACAATTATTTACTAAACATGTTTAATACAAGAGCAATCACTATTGGTAGACTATCTAAATGTATTCCTCTGCTTCCTTCTTTCTCAGAGAATGCTGATTTTGTTCAAGGAAGATAACCATCACCCCCAGATTATCAAGGTGATTATGAATCCTGGACCTTTGGCCAGTAATAGGTTAAGGGTGAGCATGTAACCTGTTTCTGGCCAAGAAGAAGTGAGACATCTGCTGGAAAAGGTAACATGATATCTGGAAATGCAGCAGCCATGTTGCAACCACAAAATGAGCAGCCACAGAAAGCTAACATGTCAGGGATGGTAGAAACCCGGTCTTTATTGACATTACTGAGCCTGAAATATGCCAGTAAGATGCTGTCTACCTCTTGCATTCCTCACAATTTCCCTGTAAATCATTTTGAGTTGTGATTCTTTTTGTATTGCTGAAAACATCTCATTACTTGCAAGAGTTATTATATAACATAAACTTAGTCTTTATCAAAGAAACTATTGCTTCCTCAATAACAGATCTATTATTATAATAACCATGTGTCCAATCACCCAACAATGCTTTTTGAGTAGGTATTTTGTGCCAGGCACTATTTTAGATACTGGAGATGCTACAGTGAACAAAAGATCACATTTTAAATCAGTGAGTTTTTGTAGTTTCTCATTTTATAGATCCTTGGTTCATGTCATATTAGGATTTTGGAATAACTGGTAAGAAATGCTTTCCAGCCTTTTAAAATTGGCAGTTAGACTTCATGGCTGAGAGGAATATTAGAAATTATCTTTCAACTTATATAAAATCCCTTCAATTTACCAATGAGTAAACAGAGGCAAAAAGGATCTTTAGTGGCTGATTCAAGGCCAGAGTTGGGTACTCAGTGCCATTACCCTTTCCACTAAAGCATAGGCCTTTTCTTTTGATTACTTTCAGATACTGAAGATCCGTTTGAAGGATCATTTATCTTTGCACAAGCAAAGATGTCAGACAGAGGAGTCCCTTCAGTGGAGTGCTTCATATATGCACAGCCCTGCCTGAATGCAGGAAATAGAGTGTTTTCTAAACTTAGGCAGAATCGGCACTAGATAAAACCCCTTTCCTGGTCCTCCAGAGAAACCCTCAGGTCCTGTTCAAGAACACTTAGCAATTTGTGGTCTAAGTGGAAGAAGTATCCACTTGGAGATGTGGTAGAAAACAGCTGCTCTTGACAGTCCCCACTGGGATGTTTTCTTGGGTGATAATTTAGGGCACTGTCTCCTCTGTAAGGCCACAGTTTTCTACCCTCTTCTCATAAAGTTTGCTCCAGGGTAAGTTTAGAGTATGGTTATTAGAAATTTGTCACATGATAGTTTTCAATAGTATCAACTGGCCCTAAGAAAAGTGACAGTTGCAAGCTTTCATGGAGGGGGAACAGCGACTACAATGAGTATTCGTCTTTGTTGAGAGCTTTGGGAAAGGCATCCTCCTGGTGCTTCTTTGCGTGCTCTACTTTAATCCTTGAACTCTGCCAGGAAGGTTGAAGTCTACAGCCCCTTACCCAGAGCCCTTGGTTCAGATGCCTTAGAATTAAAAATTCTTAAAATAGTTTCGAAAGTTAATTCAGAAAATATGTAGAAATCATCATGTAACACTCCTCATACAGTCTGGGGCCGCATTCCATAGTCAAACACGTTAGTCCTTCACCAAAATCTATTACTTTCACATTAAGTGGAAAAGAAAAAAAAAAAAAACAACTATAAAGATCCTGGTACAGGTAAGGTCAATTTTGCCACTAAATGAATTATGAAAACATCTTTGCTTTTCGGGATGTTTTGGAATTTTGAATTGTAGATAAGAATATTTGGACCTACATAACCATTTGGTCACTTTACAACATGGGAAACTGAGGCACCGTGAAGAGGGCTGCTGAAATCCTATAATAGCTGGTGGTGGACTCAGGAGTTGAACCCTGACAGCTTTAGCTCAGGGCATCTCTCTCCCTTGCTCTATCTCTGTATCTCTCTTTTTTCTCTCTTATTATTTCAATTTAGACTTTACATACCACAAAGAGAACCTGCACTTAATAGAACCATCTACAACTACCATCTTGAGCTAAGTAGTGAAGGCAGGGAACATTTCAGCAGCTCATGTGTCCCTTATACCCCTTCCCAGGGATGCCACCTTCTTCCCCTATATCCTGATTTGTATCACTTGAATTAGTTTTGCACGGCCTGGATCTTCATACACATGTGAGTGTACAGTATGTCCTGTTCTACATCCAGCTTCCTTCACTGGATCTATGTTCCTGTAGGGATCAATAGTTCATTTCTTTTTAATGTTGTGCAGTATTTCACTGTGTAGATATAACAAATGCATTCACCCATTTTCCTTCTTCATGAACATTTGAGTTGATTCTACTTTGGAGCTAGAATCTTAACTATTACCATCAGAACTTCTAACCACCAACTCCCAATGTCTATCTCAGATTTGACCTTCACAGGGCAGCATCACAATAGGAGTAAACAGCTTCCTCTAGCCAGGGTGAGGAGAGTAGCCTGCAAATGACTTTGACTTGTGTCAGCAGCTCTAAGGTAGAAGTCCCCCACAAACATTCCTTGTAAAGGGCCATTCAGTAACTATTTTTGGTTTGCAAGCCATGTAATTTTTATTATAACTGCTCAACTCTGTTGTTGTAGCACAGGAACAGCCACAAAAAATATGTAAACAAACAAGTGTGGCTCTGTTCAATAAAGCTTTGTTTAGAAAAACAGGAGGTGGGCAAGATTTGGTTGCAGGCTACAGTCGGCCAAACCTTGTTTCCTAGATCCCTTTGCTTCCTGGTAAGTTAATCAAAGAAAGGAAAGAAAACAGACACTGATTAAGTAACTTCCATCCTTGTTTTCTCGTATCTTCAAAACATCCCACTTTCTAGAGTTTGGATGTTGAATGTCCCTTAAAAATCTATGTGTAAGTCCCAAGGTGGTACTATTGAGTGGAAAGGCGGAACTTAGCAAGAGGTGTGTAGGTCGCTGGGGGGATGGCCTGGGATAGACCTGAGAGACCCTAGCCCCTCTCTTCCCTCTTTGCTTCCTGGTTTCATGCCACTATGTCCTCCAGCCATGATGTGCTGCCTCGCCATGGGCCCAAAGCAATAAGGGCAATTGACCCTGGACTGAAGCCCCCCAAATCATGAGCCAAAATAAATTTTTCTTTTTATAAATTGGTTATCTCAGGTATTTGTTATAGTGCTGGAAAAGTGGCCAACCCACTAGTAGAGAAGTACTATCTTTGTGCTCATTGTACAGATGCCCAAACTGAGTTCAGAGGCTTAAAAACCTGCCTGTTTGTGACTAGTGATTTGAATCCAGCGTGCTTTCTGACACATGCAGGGATTTGGGGATGAATCAGAGTATTTGTACCCTCTGAAACTATATGCTGACATCTGTGTGTTTGGGAGCATGTGCATTTTTTGGTAAAGCAGATCAATGACTTCTATTAGCATCTGAAAGCTATTGTGATGCAAAGAGCAGGAAGAACCAAGGCCTTGAGAGCGTTTTTTTACCAAGGTGAGAAATGGAAGAAATCAAATACTTCGGCACCATTTATCTAGTCAAGGTGTTTTCCAGTGGCCAGAAGTGATGCCATCTTTAAATTTTGCATCCTCTTTCTATAGTTCAGAAAGGGACATCTTTTTATATAAAAAGAATTATGAGTTTTCATTTGAGAAGCATGTTCCCTTCTTGGGAACACCCCCTGCCCGACAAGGCCCAGAAGGGTCATATTTACATGTGGATAAGACCATGTGCTGTTGAAAGATCCCTTGATGCCACTACTCTTTCCAAAAAACAAGGGTCCTATATAAATAAGAATGCTTGGACCTCTATCTATATCTTTATATCTTCATTTATTTTTTATTGCTTGTATCTTTTAATTAGTACTTATTTGTGAAACACAATAAATACATTCACCATAGGGAGTTGGTACATACACAGATCACATCTTAATCTTTTCTACTCCCCCCATCCCTTTTGGCCATCATCTATCTTTTATTTTGCTCTTTCAATTATTTATATTTTGTGTTTCTCATATAAGAGAAGCCATGTGATTATATGTACTTCTTTATACAAATGCTCACAGCCTCCATCTCTCTGTATGGGTTCTACCTAGCCAAAGTACTTCTTAGACTGAAAAGAACAGGAAGACAGTGAACACATAATTGTTAGTTATATTTCACGTTCACAATTCCTTTGAGAAAGGTCCTAATTAGTCTAAGCAGTGTTTAATGTAAATCAAGTTTCACTTTCAAAATTCCAATGGCCCCATTCTGACAGAATGTAGATTTTTTAATGCTACACATAAAACATGGGTGCTAGTAAAACACTGTAATCACAGGCAGGGGAAGAGCAGAAATCAATACATAAAAACTTACTGAAATTAGGTAGGCCTAACCTTCTGTAGCAGCCTTGGGAAATAACCCTTAAGAAGCAGACTTTCTAAGGCAGATGTTAGGAGTGGGTTTTCCACTTACGGACACACACCTGCTCTCTCCAGCTAAATTCAAACTTCTGCATATGTTGGCTCTGACTCGGGGCTGTTTTCACATAAGGCAATGGGAGGCAAACGTTGAAGTGTTTCTGGGAGTGAGAAGCATAGTGCTAGGCAGCTCTTGGGACACTGCTGAGATTCCCCAATGCACTGATTTATTTCACAGTGTAATTCAATTATTGACAATAGACTGCATTTTTATATCTTCCAATCCTCTTATACATCAAATCGTAAAAGTCAGATACTTTCTACTACTAGTGTTTGATAGCATGTGGTTAGCAGGATTATAAAGACAAAAAATAATAAAGGCTACTTACAGATTCAGTATAAACTATGATTAATTTTTATTAAGAGGATATATTTGTATATCATAAACTGACAATTTATTTGAAGATCTTTTTTTTCCTGGGAGTTGGGTAGTTCTCCTCTGTGCAGAATGCAGAATTGTATATGAGATATTTGAGTGTCTAAAACGATGTATGATAAATGAAGTAGCATGCTACTTATACGCTTATCATGTTCCCTGACTAGCAACAGGTTCAGCAAAGGGCACAGCCAGTAAATGAAATTTTCCACCAGGACAATATATCATCACAAGAAATGTATGCACTGGAAACTTACAAGCTTGCTCAAGATGCGGACAAGGTGTGAAATGGTAAAAAATGAAAAGCAGCCGCATCATACAGCAAATTTCAAATTCAAGTGCATATTGGCTGGGGATGGTGCTTTAACTGTTTCAAACCACAAGGATGAGAGAAAAGATGCAAACACCATCTGAAAACAGGGTAAGATTCCATTATTACCAACATCACAGGAGCAGAGGAAAGTAAGGCTACAGAAATGCATGTAACGGCCATGACATTAATTTGAAAGAAAGAGACACTTCAGTTATATTCTCTGAGGAGTCTTCATCATGTTTAACCTTGAGCAAGTCCCTTAATATTTCTGCACCTCAATTTCTTTAGTGGCTACGTAAAAGACAGGACGAATAATTTCTAAAGTGTCTTTCACTTGAAGAAAATTCCGTGGTTCTCTGATTTTTATTTTTCAGCCTTCAAAAGGAAATGGTCAGGGCAGATTGGTTTTCAATACCTATTATATTAATAGTTTCTTGGGAGAACATTGCAATTGCATTTTGGGCCAAGCATTTTTTTTTGGTACTGGGGATCGAACTCAGGGCCTTGGGCTTGGAAGGCAAGCACTCTAACCACTGAGCCAAATCCCCAGCGCATTTTGCTACTTATACCAAGAATAAAAGATCTACTGGTGGGAAGTTCCAAAAATGTAGATGGGCCTACTCAAAATTTTATCTCTCTAGTGACTGTATCTTAATGTTTATTCCCCCCTTCTTTGGGCTCCTGCCGAGCCATCAAACAATGCCCCTGACGAAGAAGACATCTGTGCAACCCAAGAAGTACAGGCTCATTCTCCCTCACTGGAAAAATGTGTTTTTTGTATCAGGTGTGTTTGCATCAGGTGACCTTTAGGTCCTCCGTTGATGGGCACCATGCGTATGCTTTCCCTTTGCTAGCTACTTCTGGTAACTGTGGAAAGGGACAGCTACAAGGGTGAATTACCTACAGTGTAGTGTCAACAGGTATAAATTACAATAAACTAGGTGACAGCTATTCTAAGGAAATGCTCTCTGTATGTTAAAAATCTCAATGGAGACAATGCCCAGAGGGTAAATGGATAAAATGCAATCTGATGTGGACTCACTCTTGTCAATGCCAAGGACCTCAGAGGGGAAACTGGCTGAAAACTTCCTGACCTGGAAGGAGAGGGGCCATGTGGGTTGGTGATGGAGACAAGGACACCATGGTTTTAATGTCATACCCTTGGTTACCAGCTACATGACCCCAAATGAGTGAAACGGAGATAATGATAACTACCTCACAAAATCATTATAGGTATAAATGTGATCATATTTGGAAAGTCTGGAGCACAGTACAGTACTTGGTATTTGGGAGAAAGTATTATTGTGATCTGCCCTGATACACCTGTAACATAGTTTTTGTTGCTTCCTTCTCCTTTTCTAAAAATGCATAGTCATTGGTCTAGATCAGATAAAGCCAGGCTGCTAAGAGAGGTGAGCTAGTGAGGTTCAGGTACTTACATGGTGAGAGAAGGAAAAGACAGTGTAATATTAATTAGGATGGTAAAAGTTGTATATTAGTCACTTCCATCACTGAGAAAAAATACCTGGTACCCGCACTTTAAAGGAGTGGAGGTTGAATCTGACTCACAATTTCAGTGGGTTCAGTCCACAGCTGCAGGTTCCAAGGCATAAATGGTATGGCAGAAGGGGCTGGTAGAGGAAAGCTGCTCTCCCCATGGCAGCCAGGAAGCAGAGTGAGGGGGGAGAAGCCAGGGACAAGAATAAACTCTTCCATTGCCCACCTCCAACTAGGCCTCTCTCCTAAAACAGCACATTCAGCCATGAACTCATCAATGGATGAATCCACTTGTGAGTACAGCATCTGCATGATCAGCCATCTTCTAAAAGCTCCACTTCAGAATACTTGAGACTTCTGGGGGACATTTTAGATCTCAACTATGACAAGTAGCAAATCCTAAAACTTAAGGGGTTGACCCAGAGGCACCAACTTAGTGGTGTTTTCTAGAAAACAGGAGAGTTGGAATCTATAAAACATTAGAAATGAATGAACTAAAAGTGGGATGGCAGATATTTTGTTGGAGTAAGGTGAAGAAGGTGAATTCTGAACACAGTGAGAAAGGGAAGCCCACAGCTGGTCATAGAAGACAGCTCAGATTCAGTTGTGGGCTGGCAACAAAGTCATTTTGGTGGATGATACACTGTCTGGAGAGTTTTGATTCTAGAAAAACGTTACGTGTCAAAGAAATAGATGAGAACAATGACATTAATGGTGCATGGAAAAACCAATGTGTTGGCACAAAAACTGCCACTATTAGGAAGCAAGTTTCTTAAAAAGTCTCCACTAAATAGTAGTTTTGTTCATATGGAGAAGGGATAAGTGACATCATTGGAATAAAAGATGGTTTTGTGCCTAGAGGGATGTTGCATATGAGGCTTCCAACAGATGGACAAAAACACCAAATAAAGTGGGTTTCTAAGAGCAGCACACTGTCCTTACTCCCAGACTCCTTCCTAGAAATGAACACCCAACAACATGGCTACATTTTGTCTTCACCTGAAAAACACACTGCATCCAATAACTGACGGAAATTAGTCTTCTGCACAGTCAGACGCATACCATCTAAGGCTTATGAGTACCCAGAGCTGCTGTATAACACCAGGGGCACCATCTGCACTGTGCTTTCCGGGATGTGGGCACCAGCGCACACTCGCTTAGGGTGCAGTGAGGACAGGGCTCACAAGAGCAGTATCGCAAGAATTCGTCTGCTAATCAGAGGCCAGGGAAATGTCTATTCAGGCTCATTTCTTCCCCCATCAATAATCTAATTTTAATCATAAGGAGTCTTTAGAGCACTATCCTAGTCAATGTTTGAATCAACCAATACATCATTTAAAAGAAAGTGCATGTTTTATCTCAGAGAGAAATGACAATATCCTGGGCTTACTGTCCACAGAATGGGGCTCTAATGGTACAGTGTGCTCAGCACGTACTAAAGATGCAGTTTCCAAAAGCTTGTGCTGGAGACAAGCTGGACAGGAGAGCCACATATCTAAGAGTAGCGGGACATTAAGGATTCGACAACACCTTTCTCTATGCTGAGCACCATTTAATGAAAGTCTCCAAAGAAACATCCACATTCTCTGACTACACAACCGGGAGCCTGGGAAACAAGTGGGGGACGATTGAGCAGATGGATTTATGTAATTAAAGTCATCAGGTTTTATGTATTTTTGAAGACTCTGCTGTGCTGCCGAGAATGAGTCACCAGAAGTTCAGTGAAATAACCACACTGAGTGGGTGACACTCATGTGCACTCTCTTCTGGGACAGCTAATGATTACCGATCACGGGCCAAGGACATTAGTGGTGCAGCTAGGGAAGAGATGAGAAGACCCAGGTCCTGCTTCCGGCTTGGCAGACCCAGCTCCCCGGGAAGGACCCTTCCCACCAACTGCAGATAACAGGGACAGTAGTGCAGGACGCTTCTCAGTAATGTATTTCTCGGAAATTATTAATTAAATTACTGATAGTGTAAGTAACTTAAGAAGGCAGATAATAAATAATCTGGAAAAAAACCAAGTGCCGTATTGAGACTGGATACTAGTTCATAGAAATGATTTTTTTTTTGTAAGACACCATTTCTTTAGTTTCTGCCTTAAGTCATATTTTATCAAATTACCTTAAGCCATATTTTGCGAATTACCTATCTTGAGGCCTAACTTTCTCACTAGACTATGGCCTCTGTATTGCCGAGGTTAGCAGACTGTAATACTGAGACTGGGGTGGAATGCTGCGTAACTGGCATTCCTGAGCACAGGATAAGGCAAGGAGTTCATAAAACATCTTGTAAAAAAATGAGTAAACTAACAGCTTGCACGTGATTGCTAAGAAAACATCCTAAGTATACGATAAACTACAATATGATCTACAATAAGCTAAAAATATTTCTGACACTAAGCTTGAAAGCTCAAAGGCCAAAAGAAAAAAAAAAAAGTCCCCAAAAGAAGGCAATTATTACACACAGAGTCAAGAAATTTTTGTGGATGTCCTGGAGAGAGCACAAAACTTAATTTCATGGGCAAGTCTTTAGTTTAATGCCATGGAAATTGATCCCACATCAGAAGATTCTTTGCCTTTAGCATGTGCATTGTTTCAGGCAAATGGCACGGGCCATAACTACTTCTGATCTTAGCATGTCACGGAAACACTAAATGATTGCTTCCGCAATAACATTTGCTGGATATATAGAGCTCAATGGAGTCACTGTTAGCAAGAAGTTAAGGAGAATCTACCCACCAATTTCAGTATATGTTCATTGTGTTTAGTCTTATAATTGAAATAATACTGTTCTCTTTAGTCATTCAATAAGTATGTAAATAGCTATTCTATGCTGGAGAAAGCTAGACACATTCTTACAAAATTGAATATTTTCTATTAAAGAGCTCTCAGTCTAATGACCATGAGTCACAGCTCTCCTACAACTGTTGCTCTTTGTTCTCCAGCTTGCAAATGCAATGATCACTTCTCTAGTTGATGACCTTGACATTCATCAAAGAGTCGGCATTTTATTTTGGTTTGGAAGAGAACAGGTAAGCAACACTTGTTTATCTTCTTTCCATTTTTTCCCCTGCAATCTTTGCAATCTATTCACTTGTGCTTTGTGCTTGGATAGGAGAGCAATGAATTAGCAGGCAGTTAATATCTGAAGAACATGACAAGAATAGTATTTATTCCTATGGTAATCGTAAAAATAATAGTTTTTGTCTGTTTCTAAACATTTATATACTTCTGAGCCATATTTATATCAATCTATGCCTTTGTAATGAGAAAATTCAATGATAATTATATGCTTTGACTCTTTCACCCAAAAGAAACACAGAGAGAATGACTGACATCTTTTTACATCTATTTCCAGAAAGTAATTTGTGCTTCTTTTGAAAAGGTTAATAATTACTTATTTGTAATGTAATCCTAACAGTCATGAACAGGGACTTTGTGATCAGAAAAACACAGATTCTCTCCAGCTTCCTTTAAGCTGCTTGTGTTTATCAGGGTATACCAATTACTATTAAGAAATGACCCCAGTTTCTTAGTGGATAAATACAATGATTTATTTTTCTTTCTCACTATTGTCCTGTTAGGGGCAGCAGGGGTCTGTTCCACATAGTCATTCAGTGATGCAGGCCACTCCCTAGATCCACTGCATGTGAAGGAAGAAAGGACATGTAGAGGATTACGAGAGCAACGTTTTTAGGATCCTGTCCTGGAAGAAGAAATATCACTGCACCCACATTCTTTCGGCCAGTCACAGAGCCCCACTTAACTGCAAGAAAGAATGGAAAATATAGTGTGTGTGTGTCTAGGGAAATGTGATTTAGTTGGTCACAGAAATCTCTCTGCTACACTACTAATCTCTTACAGACAAAATATCATCACATGGGAAAGGTAATAATTACACATACTTCATAGAGTTGTGATAATTAAACATGCTGGTAACCAAACACTATGTAGATACCTGAAGTGTAGTAGATGATCGAAAATGCTCTTTATTACCACTGTTGTTTCCTGGAACTTAACTTCATCTCTGATTGGAATTTATTATGAGGCCAATTCCATTAAACTATGAAGGATACTGTACTTCAATCAAGCTAACAATATTAAGACTCATCACAGTTTTTAGCCAGAACACACACTCACTTTGAGATTGTAAATTCAATCAGGCTTCTTCACCTTTTGTCATTTTTTCCCCTCTAACATTAATCCCCCCATCTAAGGTTTTGCGATCTCAGCAAAATTGACATTTTGGGCAGGACAGTTTTTGTTGTGAGGCTGTCCCAACACTCGTAGGATGTTTACTAGCCTTCCTGGTCTCTAACCCGTAGAAGCTAGTAACACCACCAACCCCAGTATGACAACAAAAAATGTCTGCAGATATTGCTAACTGTCCCCTGCAGATATTGCCAACATATTGCTAACTGTCCTCAGAAGCAATCACCCCCAGTTGAGAGGTACTGTGCTAATTCTTGGTCTAGCATCTTTTTACCCCATTAATGCAGAGACCTATTTTGGATGGCAGCTGTATTCTAATAAATGTTAGCAATAATACTCATCAGAGTATGTTGCCAGGAACCGCTCTGCATTCTCTACTTGCTTATCTTTTTAAAGAAACGCAGAAACCATTTGAATTGGTTCGGACACTTCTTTAAGTATGCCTGATAGTTTTCTCTTTCTGGATTTACCTGCAGATTTCTCTCTTGCTGTGGGAAGGGAGAAATGCCATAGTCACAGGCATGAGATTATTCCTGTTAATTAATTTTATTCATCAAGCTTTATTGTGCATCCCTGAGGTGTGCCTTGGCAAGGTGCGATCAAATATATAGTGACTGTCTTTGCCAAGCCATCCAATGGAAAGGCAGGCTCAAAAAACATGACGGTGTGTCATCATTCATCTTATTCACTAGATCGTCACCATGTAACTTTTGGCTCTTCTTCAAAGTCAAATGACCATGACAGGTAAACATTTTCAGTGAATTCAGCACATCAAGGCAGCCATTACAGCACACTAAAGACACTCAAGAAAGAGGACTTCCAGGGGTTGGGATGTAGCTCAGCGGCTAGAGTGCTTGCCTACCAAGCACAAGGCCCCGAGTTTGATCCCCGGCACCAAAACAAAAAAACAAAACAAAAGAAAGAGGACTTTCAGAATTGCTTGAGAAAGTGGCAAGAATGATGGGATAAACGTGTCTGAAGCAAGGGGAAAGATTTTAAGAGGGATTAATGGCAATGTGCCTTTTACTGTAATTTTTAAAAATTTAAGCATTCACATATTTTTCAATCACACCTGGTATTACTACCATACCACATCAGAATTACATACTCAAATGATGCCACTTTGAACTTTTTACAGAGCCATGAGAGCTGTTTTAAATCCTCCCCAGTGGATGGCAGGAGATCACGAGCCCCAGGTTTCTGGAGTGTAGACAGGCCTGGGTGTCATGACCAGAAAGCTCAAGTTCAAATGCAGACTCTGCTGCTTTCTAGTTGTATTATTTTGGGAAAATCTCTTAATCAGAATTGTGAGTCAGAAAACACCCATTTCAGAGTGCTTGTGAGAACTAAGCAAGATGAGTTTTACAAGTGCTCGGCATTCAGTATGCTGTG
>PVJO010000261.1:0-20130 GCA_004026905.1 Hystrix cristata
ATTAAAATCGTCATACCACAAGGACATATGTACCACCATGTTCATAGCAACACAATTTGTAATAGCTAAGTCTTGGAAACAACCTAAATGCCCAACAACCAACGAATGGCTAAAGAAAATGTGGTTTTTCTACACTATGGAGTACTACACTGCCATAAAAAAGGATAAACTAGAGCCATTCATATATAAATGGATGTTTGAGAACATACTCTTAAGTGAAATAAATCAGACACTCATGAGCACACATCGAATTGTTTCTCTGATATGAGAGACCATAATTGTAAATAAGGACAAAGAGGTGTAATAGATATTATATAAAAGGAGGATGGTGTGCAGAGAGGAGTACTAGAAGGAAAGAAAGGGAAAAGCAGAAAGGCAACAGGGGAGAGAGGGGAATGGGAAAATATGGAAAATGATGAATGAACCTGCTGTAAATAGGGACGGGGGGTGCAGAGGGGAGGGGGGAAGAGGGGCGAGAACCAAGATGCATCATGTATAGGTACAGAATTAATGTAATGAATGTGACCATTATATGTGGAATGTACCAATACATGTTCTTGGTTTAAAATAAAATAAATTAAAAAAAATGATGATTTATGTCACTTCACTGAGTATTAGTCCACAATAGATCAGTGTATGACAACATGGAAATGTTCAGCGAATGAGAGGATCCAGCGCAGCACTCAAAGACGTATAAGCCTTAATCCTCTGACGGCAGAGTACAGCCAAATAAAGCATCTGCCTGTGTCTGAGGTCAAACAGTCCTTTTCTCTTCCATTTCTTTTGGATTCCAGGTCAAACCATTTTATTTGATTAGAAAACACTAATAGGACAAATTCCTAAGTATAAGGAAAGGTTTTGTCGCCACCTTGTGGATGATAAAATAAAAACAGCCAAAATAATCCATTTCCTGCACAAATGATATAAAATCTCCCACATGGTTAATTTTTAAAATGGTAACAAAAAATTATTTGTCAACTCCCCACCAGTCCTCCACAATTTGTTAGACTCCAGAATACACAGAATCATCAGAGGTAAGTTTAGAAAGGAGAAGCCACGAGCCTTTCTGAGCGTTTGCAGAAGCTGCCCTACAACCAGACGACTTCCTTGAAGGAAACCTGACTCACTTCCGGATGTGCAAGTGAAGGTCTGACTTCACACTACCCGATGTTCCTTTAATTTTCTGACTACTGAATTTGCGCCCTGCTCACTCACCTACTCCGCAACATCTTTTGGGAGGTAATGAGGACTGGAGAAATTTCTACCAATGCTTCTCTGGATGCATCTAGCAACATTAACGTGCGCTTTGGTCACATATATGGCTTAGTACGGACGGAGGAACTGGAACAGAATTTCCTCCTGGGCAATTCTTTGAAATAACCAGGAAGAAAATTGAGACAAACTTAGAAAGAGAATTGCATAAAAAGCAAAAGAAAACCATGCCAGAAAAATCTAGATGTTTTTCGACAGTTTAATTGCTCTCAAAGAATGAAAAATCCAAATTCACAAAAGCATACATGAATTCTCTTTTATTACATAAGGAAGCAAATATACAACCATGATAACAGCAAATAAACATGCTAAAATACTTTCAGGCTATTTTAAATAGTCCCCTGTATGCATACATAATACTGTTTCTCTGCTACCTTAAAATACGGTACCACAAAGTTTCATATTTTTATGTAACTCGAGTAAATGAGCATAAAGGAATGAGGAAACAGACAGTATTTGTATCATTTATATTACTGTTATAGCAACAATTATATATTCCTGGAAAGTAATCTAACAGGCCCAAAAACTACTAAAAATCATCTTCCTTTTAGCAGTTAGCTAGAGTGAGATCAATGATATTATCTCCATATTTTGTCACAGGCCACCAATTCTACCACTTTCGAATCAGTTACAAACCTTCAGCCTATTTAGTTAAAGATCTGGAAAATCGTGTAAATTTAAACAAGGCAAAGATTGACACATTTTCCAGTCTATTTTTCTACTTTTCTACAACTGTTTCCCTTAACTGATTCTAAGCCTGAAATATTCTGATGTTCTTTTTGGCTTTTCTTGTACCTCAGATTGTTTTAATCAGCTTAAATGCAAGGTGTACATAAACAGCTCCTCAAAGATGAGAGGCACTTCCTGGACGCACAACCCCTCGCACCACCAGACTAGTGGGACTCTGGCTTTGACTGAACTAAATGAGTTCATGACTGCCTACCTCAGAAAGGCAAGATGCTTATCAGCAGCACTGGCTCCTTAATATGTTGTATGTGTTGGCAGAGATCATAAAATTAAAATTGTGCTTACTTCTGTCATAACCTAACTTTAAAAAAAATCGACACTGTTAGGAGCTCTGATTGATTCCATTATTACTGGTTAAAATAAATGACCAACCTGAGGCAAAAAGTAAATAAGCAAAGTCACTTTTTCAGGCTTTTAACACGGTCTGAATATGTGACATTCTGGCTCTGCCCATGTTAAGCAACCAGCTTAAATTAAAAGAGCTAGGAACAAATGTATGAGGCATTTTCTCTAATTTCTTAATCACAATAGTCTTCAGCTCAGACACATAAGGCAAGGAAAAGAACATCGCGCTCACCCACCCCAGGCCTCTAAGAATACCCACATGGATTGCGGCCACTCTGCATGTAAGCTTTAGTATTACTGTAAGGAGTGTACCCAGATACAGATGTGTATACTGTCATGCTTACAAATATTTACTTGCCGTGAAACTTCATAAAGAGCTGCATAAAAATCTAGCAGAGAATCCTAAATGAGAGCCAGAAGTACAGACACATCTGTGGTACAAGGAGCAGGGTAGACAAGGGGTGTATGGGCACCAGTCATGGACCACAGGAAGGAGAATTAAGAGTAGTGCTATGTTTTCCAAATATACTGCATATACTGAGGACAAAAGTCAGAGTGTATTTGAGGACTGTGGAAGCAACGCCTACTATACGTACATCTTTTCTTCACATTAAAAGGTATAAGACCTTTCTACGAGAGTGTGCTTTCTCAGGTAGGGTGGTGTGAAAGGTAAGGAATGTTAGGAGGAAATCTGCAAAAACCTGAAAATAAAGTCCTGAAAAAAAAAAAGGCCACTATAGAAAATTCTGTATGTTGTTTAAGGATTAACATCTGATTTTAAAAAGGTATCTTAAAATTTACTCTTTGTATGTTGTTTCAATTATAAATATTTCTTGTCCTTACCCAGTTTGCAGCCAAAGTTTGCAAGCCAATGCATACTTTCTGATGCAACACACCAAGTCTTTCATTTACACCAAAGGTGAAAAAATAGAAACAAGAGTCAACAAAAAATCCACAGGAACTGATTAAAGGGATCGCTATAGTCAGGAAAACACACTGTCAAGGAGTCACTCAAAGGTTTCGAAGATACAAATACCAACAGAGAGCCTACAGCACGGCTACAAGAACAAGCAGATGGCATTCGACTGTGAAAGAAGCTGCCTGTGGGAGACCCAGGAAGCCTCGGCGCCGATAAGGATGTTCATTCCACGTCCAGCAACCTCACCCATATTCCACTCCCCTCCATCTGAAATGTGTCCTCTCCTGCCCTTGTGGCCGACACAAGAGCAAAATCCTGCTCATTCAAACTGAAATAGATCATTATGTCTGACTAAGGACAACAGACTCTGTCTGGGTCCCAGGGCGGTAACTGAACAAGTGTTACATTTGACTGGTTTCTGTGTTTTTTTCGCTTATTACAGGCCCTTCATTTACAACTTCTAAGAGGTTCCTCTTCAGAGAAATCTTACATCCCAGAAGTTTTAGGGTGCCTCGTATTTCATTCTTGCCCTGCCAAACAGCAATATCCATACTGCAAATAATTTTAGCCTCAGTTGAGAGAACTCAGAAGTGGCCTCCATAATCACCTCTGAATTTAAGTGCCCTTTAAAGAGAGAGAGAGAGAGAGAGAGAGAGAGAGAGAGAGAGAGAGAGAGAGAGAGAGAGGGAGAGGGAGAGAGGGAGA
This sequence comes from Hystrix cristata, assembly GCA_004026905.1. Lineage (NCBI taxonomy): Eukaryota > Metazoa > Chordata > Mammalia > Rodentia > Hystricidae > Hystrix > Hystrix cristata. The sequence continues at coordinate 3,989 of PVJO010000261.1, forward strand.
GAGAGAAAAGCATTAAAATTCTCCATGCCATTGTTTCTACTGACTAAGCGGCTCGGTGATAAATGACAGCCCAAAATAGAAACTCACATACTTCCTAACTCTGGGAAGAACTGACGCTTCTCCTTGGGAGTAAAATGCACAGAAATCTGCTTGCAAAAGCAGAAGACACAGTGGCCAGAAAGGCCTTATTTCAAATGAGGATTTCACATAATTTAAAACAGCATGCACTGTTTTACATACTTATGTATATGCGAAAACGGGTAACTAAATACCAGTTTTACACAGGTTGGCTATCATTCCAGAAGCTTCCCTGACTCCTCCCCTGGAGTACTGGTGGTTAGTCCTTTATATGGCACATAGCTTTGGTTAATTTTTACCTACAGGGCTCTCTAATGCTTAAGACTGTCAAAACAAAGGCCTATTGAAAGATACCTCTCCTTGAAAATAACTCTACCATTGTGTAATGGTGCATACTCTGGACTCTGAAGATCGCTCTCCTGTGGGCGGGGGTGGGGTGGACTGAAGAGCCAAACAACTACTTCTATGTCACTCAGCACAGAATGTCTTAAAATTCACAGTATTGTAACTCTTGGAAGAGCTCCCAGTATTTAGCTATCTGCTGGTTTTTGCGATTCATCATCAGACATTATTTTAATTTGTACGTGTTTTGCTTTGCTCCGTTTGCTTTGAGTTTCTTCTCGCAGGATACGGTTGTATGAGCACAGTTGTTTGTGGCTCCCTTTTTCTTAAGATTCGCATGCGCTTGAGTCCTGGAAGTCTTACAGGAGTCTCCCGGGTCCAGAATCGTGGCGGGCTGTTTGGGAACGCGGATGTTCCCGCTGGCCTCCAGCTTGGGGCTGCTGTCGCTGTGGGACAGCTCCCTGCGCTGCAGCTTGGTGCTTCTGCTGGATTTCTTTCTCTTCTCTTCAGTCCTGGTGTCAGGGGTCTGCCGGAGGGCGCACAGCCTGGTGCTGCCCGGCAGGTCGGCGGGTCGCGGGCAGGGCTCGAAGGCGTAGTAAGAGGGACGCGCTTCCTCCTGGTGAAGAGCCTGCCTGCGTGCAGGGCCTGCCTTCGGAGGCCCTTCCAGGTGAGGTAGTGGCTTGGACAGAGCACTAGCAATTAGTTTACTTCTTCCAGGACTTTTCAGAGTCCCCGGGAGCCCCTGGGCAGCCGGGGGTCTCGCCCTGGCGCCTTTCCCCTTTTCCCACTGCACGGTCTGAAGCTGCAGCCACTCGAGCTGGACCAGCCGGTCGATGTACCTCCCGAGGATGCCCGCGGCGCGGGGCGCGGCCTCCGTCCTGCACTCGGTGTTCAGGAGCACAGCCATATCCCGGAGGTCCCAGGAGCTAAACGGGGGTGGCAGGAAATCGGGGTAACAGTACTCAGGCTTCACGCGGCCCTGACCTGGGTGAAGATCGAAGTGCACTGGATCGATTTCTTCAGCGCGAAGATTTAGATCTGGAGGTGTGAGGGGAGAAGGGGGAATGGGAACCCTCTCCGAATCCGACAGATCGCTTGCGCTATCCTCGTCGGCATCTTCCTTTATAATTTTCATTGACTGGAAGTCAAGAAACAATCTGTTCCCTGAGGCCCCCTGGCACCTGGAGCTGAGTACACACCCTTCAAGCTTTCCTTCCGGAAGAAAGCCGTCTTTCAGTTCATCCGCAGTGGGCTGAGAGACACCTGCAAGGCTGCTTCCCAGCTGAGGAGGCAGGTGAGGTACTTGAGACTTACTATGTCTTTTTCCTGAAGAATCTTTTGAATTTTCTTCTTTATTCCGAGATGGGCCAGCATTCATATTGCTGTGAAAAAGAAAACTGTAATTCTTACTACTACATATGAGAAAAAATGTAACCTGGCTATGATTAGATTTATCGAAACAATCCTCAGGTTGTATGTTCAGCTATTACAGGGCATTAGAAAACATAACCTCCAAACGCCTTCACAAGCAGCAGTTTTACAGAACATTTCCCACATAATACTCTACTCATGAAACCCAGAGTCCGCGTGACAAAAGTAGATGCGTGGGACCCTATTTTATACCAAATATTGGAATTTAAGAAAATCGTTAGCATATCTCAGTGTTTATTTTATAATTTTAGACTAACTCTGTCTACAAAACATTCATTTGGAAAAACTTTGTTATAGAAATTTCAGTCCATTCCATTAATGGTCAACAGTGTTCAAAAAAATCAGAAATAAAACCCACAGTTTCTTTTGTATATCTACTTCAAGTTAAATGTAAATATAATGTAAAATGCAAGTTTTACACTGTTTAATCGGTGATTGATGGTGATGCTGAGCTAGCTAAACTCTTCATATGTAAAAGTGCAGCTTATCTGATTTCTACCTTAAACACAAAGCTTATTAATATGTTTTCAAATAGGAAACACACTCAAGGCACTTACGTTTAAAAGGCTAGAAGTATAATCATATAGTGGCTCATTATGAATGAATCATAATAATTAAAATTCATTATAATTCATTATGAATGAAAAATAGGATTAATGCTATACTGTGAATGGCAGACAAAGAGAAACAATGAACAGTGTGTGCACTACTAGGATAGCAACATATTCTTTCTGGGGCGATACAGTCTGAAGCAGAATCTCACATCAGAGATTAGGAATTGAAAATGCCTTTTTATTTACCAAGAACAAACTATTTAACTAAGGTTCACAATATTCTGTAACAGAAGTCAGAGAGTGTGAATAGAAATGGGTGGTTAAGCATGCTTTCTGGAAAGCTCAGAGATCCACTTGCCCGGCAATTTCAACCATGCTGAGCAATTATTTGAAAACGATTACCCTTAATAAATAAAAAGTGTGTTAAACCATTGCCAGTAGCACAACATGAGCTCGAACAATGTGAATGGATGAAGATATGAAGGAATGGCCATCGTTGAGAACGTACAACTAAGACTGTTAAAGTTTTTCTTTATGACTAGCTGTCAGTGTACATGCATAAAAGATAACTATAACAGTATCCCTTCTGTATAAGAAAAAGCCAGCATAAAAAGGTGATCAAAAGACTTGCTCAAAGCTGCAGATTCTGCTAATTGACAAAATTATGACCGCTGCAAGCTATGGATAAATAATACTTTTAAGGCTACTTTGTCCACTCATTTATGCTAGGTGAAAAAACATAAATGTATATTCTTATCCACATACATATTTTTTCCAATCATACATATTCATCCTAAAGAACTGAGGTAATACGCCTTTGGCCACATAAAACAATTATGTAAAAACTGTGTACCTGCTTTTCTGTTGAGATTCATTCACCCTACTCCTTTTCTTGAAAAAATCACATGGCTGATCATCATCAAGAGTTTGACGAACTGTCTAAAAAACAGATATCCAGTTATAAATACTGTGAACACACGCATACAGAACATACAGCCGGAAAAAAAGAGGAAAAATCTGAGTAATATGTTCCCTCAAAGTTTACATCACCTTGTCTGTAGTGTTCAAAATATTCTTGCTCAATCTGTTGGAATATGACAGTGAGGAAGTGGACTTCTTTATTCCTCTTATATTTGGAAAGTTCTCAGCACCACCAGAACTAGAGGCAATAGAATACTGAAGTAAGTACTGATCCCAAATGGTCCTATTACCAGTAGTGGGCTGGTTTTTCACTTTCATTTATTTATTTTTGCATTTCTACAATACTGAAACGTTGAGGTTGTGACTATTTAGTGGTTAGTACCCTGAACTGTAAAATATTACAGGGGGGATACTGTCTATGCTTTTCATGGTAGCTACTGGATGCATGACTTCTTAGTGCTGTGAATGGATACTATTTCTCTTTCTCCCCCCCAAAACTCGGAAGTAATACAAGAAAATAATATGAGGAAGTCCGGGAAACCAATTAAGGTCAAGTCTTCCTCCCAAGCTCCCATGTCCACTCATTTATTCATTCATTCAACAGATAATTACAGGAGTGCTTAGAAAGTGGCTGGGATTATGCACAGGCCCCTCATGCCATGGAACTTAAACTCTAGTAGGCAATGTCCCCTTGAATTCTCCTTCTCTAGCATATCAATCCATTAAATGTCACCAATGTATATACTGGCATATTACCTCAGTTCTCCAGGCTGAATGTGTGACTGGAAAACATCCATACTGTATGATGCTATCTCTTTGTGAATGCTGATGACTTATACCACAGACTGCTGTTATTTCTCTTACTCCAGGCCTACTGGAGGTGCCCTGACTAGAAACTGAATACTTCTCTTTCCCATAATACCCGGTGCTTCTATAATATTAAAGATAAGTGGAATTATAGAAGATTCCATTCTGAAACGTTCCTGTATTTTCCCACTCTAATCATGTAGGCCTTTTTAGTCAGTTTACATATGACGGTGAGAAAAATCACATATGGGTTCTCACAACTAACTATAGCATACACAATACACTTGACTTTCAGATGTAAGAAATGTGATTACCCATCTTTTTTCATTATTCTGGAGTTTTTGTTTGTTTTTCTGCCTTGTCCCCTGGACAGCAGAAAGGGCCCTTCCGGAAGGAATGCCTGGGTGGAGTTAAACTGTTCTCTTGCAAGGACCCCTTCCCCTTTTTCCACCCGCCGGCCGGGAAGACACTAAGGGCCACAGCACTTACTCAGAAGCCCCTGGGAGGAAGGAATGTGTGCAGGGTCCTAAAGATGCAGGAAATAAACTCCCAGTTTCCCCGGTGCTCCCGGCTTGCATAGAAATAAGGTCAGAGATTTTGAGTACAAAAATGCTCCCCAAGCCCCAGGAGGCTGATTTCCGGCAACCACAGGATTCCTCACTGGGCCTTAACTGGCTCCCAGTCTTCCTCTCCCTCCGGGGAGCCCGGCAGACAGCAACTGCGCCTCCCCCTCCCGCCCCAGGAGACCAGCTGGCCACCGGGCCGGCAAGGCATTGTGGGGACGCGCGGGCAGGACGCGTGTCCTGTACGCAGAGAGGCTTCCCCCGCTCCGGCCGCGGGTCCAGAGCCGGCCGGCTGGACGCAGAGCGCGAGCCCGGGGACTCCCTGCTGGCAAGGCTGGGCTCTGCCTCCCTGGCCCCACCCCACGAACGCCCAGAGCCCGGGACCCGCGGCATGCATGCCCCTGTCCTCCGCGTGCGCGGACAGCATCTGTGATCGATGGGCGCACGGCCCGGGCCGACGCAGACAGAGACAGATCAGACCTGTGCCGAGGCCGCAGCCTGCGAGCTCCGGGAGGACTGCGGCGCGGGCGGCGGGGCGCGGATCCGGCAGTGCGGGGCGGGCCCGCCCCACCCGCGGGCGGCGTCACGAGGGGCGGGGCGGAGGCGCGCCGGGAAGTTGCGACGGGCCGGGCGGCCGCCTTGTAAGTAGCCCGGAGGAGCTGGAGGTGGGAGGGGCCGCCTCGGCGACGCACCCTTCCCGGAAGCCCTCCGGGGAGCCAGAAGGCAGGCGCCACCCTGCGCTCCCGGGGGTCCCGGCCAGCTCCGCTGAGAGAGCGCCGTCTCTGGATCCAGGTCTCCCATCGCTGCGAACAGCGGAGGACCCCGGGGAAGACTCGCGGGCCCGGGGGAGTGCGGCGCGCTCCAGGGGTCTCCCGCAGGCTGCAGATCCCGCGGACGCGCCCAGGGGTCCCCGGGGTGGCCTCGGCCGTGACGCCCACCTCCCGCCGCCCGCGGGCCATGTCCCGAGGCCTGGACTCTGCGCGCCTGCCCCCCGCCCTGGGGTCCCGGAAGCCTGCGCTCCGGAGCCTCAGCTGCCTCTCGGACCTGGACGGCGGCGCGGCCTCGGAGCCGCGACCCTGCCGGCCCCCCGCGAGCCCGGCCCGCGCCCGGCCGCCGGGCCCCCCCGCACCGCCGTCGGGCTGCGCGCCCGCGCTGCGCCCCATCATCCTGCGCCGGGCGCGCTCGCTGCCCAGCTCCCCCGAGCGCAGGCCGAAGGCGACAGGCGCCCCGGGCACCGCGTGCCGGGGCTGCAGCCGGCCGCTGCACGTGCGCTTCGCCGACGCCCTGGGCCTGGAGCTGGCGCAGGTCAAGGTGTTCAGCGCGGGCGACGACCCCGCGGTGCCCCTGCACGTGCTGTCGCGCTTGGCCATCGACTCGGACCTGTGCTGCAGCAGCCCGGACCTGGAGTTCACCCTGCGCTGCCTGGTGCCCGACTTCGCGCCGCCCGTCGAGGCCGCGGACTTCGGCGAGCGCCTGGGGCGGCAGCTGGTGTGCCTGGAGCACGTCACCTGCTCGGACCTGGGCGTCAGCGGCGCGGTGCGCGTGCGCAACGTGGCCTTCGAGAAGCAGGTGGCCGTGCGTTACACCTTTTCGGGCTGGCGCAGCACGCACGAGGTGCAGGCGCGGTGGCGCGGGCCGGCCGGCGCCCAGGGCAGCGAAGATGTCTTCGCCTTCGGATTCCCAGTGCCGCCCTTCCTCCTGGAGCTCGGCTCGCAAGTGCACTTCGCCCTGCGCTACCGGGTGGCTGGTGCCGAGTACTGGGACAACAACGGCGGCCGCGATTACAGCCTCACGTGTCGCAACCACGCGCTGCACATGCCTCGCGGGGAGTGCGAAGAGAGCTGGATCCACTTCATCTGAGCTGCGGCCGGCATGCGATCTGCAGCATTTCCACCCGGGTGCTCGCCGCTGGGTGGTTGTTCCTACACCCCCACTTCCCCCGAGTTGCCTGACCTCTTTCCTGCTGCAAGGACCGCTCGCTGGCAGGGGCCCGTCGTGACTTCTGTGTGTCTTGTCTCTGTTGCCTGCTCTAGAAAGTGCCTGCGGGTGGCCAGAAGGCCAGTAGGTTGAGCAGCGTAGTGGGGGCGGGAGCCGGAAGCTGGGTGAGGGAGGTGCATGGGAATGTTGGCCTTTCTTGGGGAAGCCTAGGCTGGGTTTTGTTTTTTTTTTAAAACTCGCCTCCTGCTGGGAAAGCCTTTTGCATGTCCGGAATCTGTCTCTGTAGACGTAGGTCTTATTTATTTTTGTGCCCGTAGTGGTTGCCTTCTCAGGAATATCCTGGATTTAATAAGCCTCTGAAAAGTGCTGTTGCGTGTTCGTGCCCATTGCAAACAAAGTGTGCATGGCGGTCTGCACTGCACTTCCCCAAGGCCTTCTTGCCTGGGAACAAGGAAAACCTGAGACTACTTTTGCTTGCCAGTGTCGTAGCCTTCTAACGGTGGAAACTATTAATAGGCAAGAAATTTATTCCTCATCACTCATCACACAGCTTTTTCTGGCCTTTGAGGCTGCTCTGGTTGGGCTGTGTGCCTCCTACATCAACAACTGGGAAGGAAGAAAACAAGATTTTTCACCTGGCCCAGCAGGCCTTGCAGTGCAGCCCTCGCATGCAGCGCATTTCTCTCTCGCGTGTTTGAGAAGTACGTGTCTGCACATTATCTGGCCATTCTGTTTAGGTTTTCAACTACCTAAATATTTTAAGGAATCTTGCCTTAAGTTATTTAAATTTTCAGGTGGCTATCGAGTTTCAGGCAACTGCTCCCTTTGCCATTACCTTTTTGATGACTAAGGTGACTCTTTTTCTTTTTCTTCTTAAATATCGGAAGATTCCAGCTTTTGTCTTTCAGAAATCCAGTTACCCAGTGGAACTAGAAGGTATTTTCAGCATTAGCCAGAGCACCGGAGGAAAAAAAAATTCACAGGTTTTATTCGTCTCAGTTGTTTTAAATTGCATTTATATGTGTCAGGTTTTATCAGCTACCTGCCAATTTTATTCTTTGTGCCTTCAGACCCAAAAATTTCTAGCATTTTCTGGGCTTGTTTCCCAGTTTTAAAGTGTTGAATTTTTTAAACCTCCCATCAAGGAGTCGAGACCACACTGTGCTCTCTGACAGAAGGTGCTAGAACCTCGGCATGAAAAACCAGCCCAGGTGGACAGGACTTCAGAAATGGAGCCAGAGTGATGGATTTTGTGATAGCTGTCACCAGTGAGTTGCCGTGAAGTTTTTGAATACTTGTTGCTATTTGTCCAATCAGTATCAAAAGATGCATTTTGCCTTTTAACCGGTTGTTTTTGATAATTTCGACCCTGGTATTTTTCAAATTTGAAGAATGGGACTAGTTCTTTCTGGTATCTTTTAATCTGTGAACACTGAATTTTAAGATGTGATTAAACTGCACAGTCTTTGGCTGCTGTTTGTACTACATTGACATGCAAGAGCGAGAGCAGCCTGGTTACATCTCCTGTTACTCACAAACCGTCCAGTTAGGTCAGCAAGGCTGAGAGGGCCTTGGCTGCTGTGCCTTGGCCCAGCCCAGCGTGCAAGCGTCCAGACTGTTCAGGTACACATTAGTGCTGCCAAATGCGTTGCCGTGTTATGGGAGGGAGAGAGAATATTGTCTGTGTGAACGGTTCTTGCCAAAAAGGTTTTGGTCATAGAAGATAATGTAAATGCTCTATCTTTAAAATTAAGTGAACCTCAAGGTGCCTTTGAAAAAATACCAACACTTTGAAATTTATAAAACCTGAATAGACTTGCCTGATTGGTAAAGAAGCTCTAAAACAGCTCAAGGAGAACTTTCAGTCCCTAAGACATAGTTATATTGCTTAAATTTTTTAAATTGTATAGCGGATCATGCAATAGCTGGGTTATCTCCTTAAATGTATTTAATGTTAATGTCTGTCATTTGAAATAGTTTTACTCACGCCTAAGTATTAAAATGTATGGGCACAAATGTCCGTGTGCTTTATTTTGTGGTCTAATTATAGAAGACAAAGTTTTAGAAACTTCTTGATTAAAGCACTTCACACCTAAGTCTGACCTCAGAACACTGCTAATGTAGGGATGTACAAAAACAATAAATTGTATGATTTTACCTCAGTGTCAGCAGTAGATTGTGTATGTCTTTGAGAAACTGAAAAACCTTGTATTTCAGGTCAGCATTACATATGAAGACAGCTCTGGGGAAAATGCAAGAGTGACAATTATTGTGTTTCTCGTATAGCACTTAGTGATTCTTATATATGGAATAATTAGTGTGTCTGACTTTCCAGGCCCTCCCTCAGCTGTGACTGACTGCCAAGTAGGAAACCTTGTGCAAGTGGGAAGGGAAGGAAACTAACATTTACTGCACTGTGCTTTGTTTATTTGATTTTAATTAATTGTGAAAAATATGCTACCTCCTGATACTGTCCTCATTTTCTGAGCTCAAGACAATGAAGCTCAGAAAGATTTAAGTAGTTCATCTAATGGCCCACAGGTGGTAGGTGGCAATTTCAGCATTCAAACCAGTGCCAAACTGTTTTCTGTCTGCCCCGTGCCTGTGAAATTTAATTGAAAAGTGCTGGGGTGTAGAACACTATTTTGGCATGCACGAGGGCCTTGGTTAAATCCTTGGCACTGCAGAAAAATTTTAATTGAAAGCAAAATTCTGATAAGATTTTCTTTCAAACACCATTATCTGAAACTTGTAAAAAATTCAAATAAGATTAAAATGAGTGGTATAATTTTTCTTCCCACATTGTCTTTTTTTTTTTTTTTTTTTTGTACCAGGAATTGAACTCAGGGCCTCATGCTTGCAAGGCAAGCACTCCAACCACTGAGCTAAATCCCTGGCCCTCCCACATTGTCTTGTACTTTACTGATGTTTACTAAATCCCCAGCTTTCTAAACACATTACATAATTAAAAGAGCTTTAACATTTTTTATCTCTACTAAAAAGTGGCAAAATGAGAAATCACTACTTTTCATTAAAGAGTATTAGTAAAATTCACAACTCCACAAAGGATGCTGAACTTACTGGGGGAAACTAGATATGAAAATGATTATTATAGAAATGTCAAGTTACGAGGTTGAAGCACACTATGATTTCACATGTTGCACTATACATTAACACTTAAATGTTTAAACCATTTAAAAATTTAAATATATAAACCACTCCAAATCCCTGTAGACGGAATATGTAGTTCATAAGCTGAATTTAAAAATTAAAGTCTCAAAATTAAGTTCAAGGAGCTGGTTACAAAGTTTTCAAGTGTCTGATTCTAGCTAAACTTTTTAAATGAGTTTATATTCCCTATAATTTGATCTGCTTTGGTCTTCAAATGCGGTTTTACTCCTTTTGTTTTTGTAAGTACTTTGCATCACTGCACACTTAAATCATATGTATCGTTTTAGAGGCCAGGGGTCCTAGATATTGAACCCAGGGCTTCACATGCTAAACATGTGCATGACCGCTGAGCTACGCCCCGCAAACCAATATAATCCCGTATTTTAATACAAATGTTGCCTTGTATATAGGCTATTAGGATGCCACTAACTATAAATGTTTGACTTGAAGACATCTATAACCAAGTTTAACTCTACAGTTGCTCGGCCACAGCGACTGCCGCACAGGCTCCACCCGAGGTCGGATCACCGCAAGCTGTGGACTGCAGCACGATGTGTGCCGGAATCGGCAAGCAGGACACGTCCTGCACGCGGTCCCGCAGGGACAGAGCTGCTCGGGTGCGGCTCCTGCACGGCCACATACCCAGCAGGGCGTGCTCTGCAGAACAGTGCCGCGGCACGGGCCAGGTATTAAGGGTATGGGGTCACCAGCAGCATTCGGTTTTACAATTCAGACTGATATTTTAGGTGCAAAGTCTGCCCAGCTGCGGACCTGCAGGCAACCTCCGCACCTGCCTAGTGTCTGCGCTGCGCCCCCTGCTGGCCGGCTCGGGTAGGCCCGGGGGACACCACGCGCGCGTGCTGCCAGGTGGTGTGCGGCGCTCAGCCACGGGAGGGCGGGACCTGGCCGGCCGGGGCGCTGATTGGTGCGTTGCCTCCCGGACGCGGCGCTGATTGGACAGCGCTTCCCGCCTTCTTCCTTTTCCCTCCGGAGACTCGGCGGCGTCGGCTGAGGGAGCAGGGAGCGGAGTCCCCTCGGGGCGGGTCGGGCGGCGGTCCCGGCTCTAGCGGGCCGCTTCGGCTGTCGGGCTGGGCCAAGCTGCCCCACGGGAGCCTTTCCTCGCTGGGTGGGCGCAGGTATGCAGCGCGCCGTTCGGAGCGGGCCTGCGGGGCGGGGCGGCGCGGCGACGGGGCCGACCGTTGGGGCCGACCGTTGGGGTAACGGTCGAGGGCGGCGGCCGTCGCGCGGGCCTCGCGCGCTTGGGCCGCGGTCGGCGGCGCCTTCGCGGAGTCGCCTCGCTGGCGTCCGTGCGGCCGACGTGGCGGTTCCAGGCAGGCGCCTCTGGCGGGCGGCGGGCGGGCGGGCGGCCCTCGGGACGCGGGAGGACGCGGGCCGGAGCGTGGAAGGAGGCGCCGGCGCGGCGGACGTTCCGCCCGGGGCGGGGGGGTCCTGGGGGCGTCCTCGCTGGCGCCCTTCCGCGTGCTCTGTAAACGTGTTTTCCCCTCTCGGTGGGGAAAGAGTGTAAGTTTCTTGTTTCTTTCTGGACTGCGCCTTCCCTTTCCTTTGCACGCCTGACTTCCTGGTGTCGTAGCGGATGGAGGCGGTGTTGGCTCAGTGCACCCAATACTCATGCAGTCTTGGGCGTGGGGGGCCGGTGTGCAGGATCATTTTCTTTTCCTCTAAAGAAAAAAAAAAACTGCCTGTACAGAGACTAATTTTTTTTCTTGTTTCCTTCATGGATGACTTCTTGCAAAATTAGACTATAAACTAAAACCATCTTGTTATCTTAATGTGCCTGTTGACCATTATTATTCTTCGCTCCGTGTCATCCCACAGGGCGTTCTGTAAAATACATTTCTTCCAATTGTTTTGGTTGTCATCCCAAAATTTAAAAAAAATGACAATGGGCAAGTCTGCCCTAATAGCTGTTAGTCCTGTGAAATGAGAATAGGGATCTCTACTATATATTTTAAGTGAAGTTTTAAATCAAGTTTTCAAATTGTGAAATGTCTCAATCTCTGCTTTCTTAGACATACTTTCACTGCAACCAAATAGAAAAATGTGTGTAAAGCTAGTTTTTATAAGCGAGCCTTGGCAAAATACCTGAGATAAATAAATGTATTTATTATGCATATTTGATAAAGGGCTGGTGATTTTTGAGTAATAAAGATCAATAATTTATACATTATTATATGAATAAATATATTCCATACTTTTTGTCATTAAAAAAAAACGCTGTCACGATAGACTTACTTGTGTTCTATTGACATTAATAATTTGAGGATTTAAAAATGAACATTCAGAATATACCAAACTTGAGTATTCATTAAAAACATAAAATAGGTGTCTTACCTTCCCATTGCTGAGATGTAATAGCTGACACCCACACTAAAGGTGGACGGGTGTATTTTGGCTCACAGTTTCAGTCCAAAGTTGGCTGGCATAAACAGGGTGGCAGAGGGGAATGGCAGGGGAAACCCGTGGCAGCCCGGAAGCAGAGAGCAAAGGGAGGAACTGGGGACAAGAATACACCCTTCTAGGTAACACCTTCAGTGACGCACCTCCTATCAACATATTCACCTACCGAATTCATCAGTGGATGAGTCTGCTAATGGGCATAGCACCCCCATGATTCAGTCACCTTCCATATGCATGAAAATTTGGGTGGACATTTTTAGATCTAACCTCAACAATAGGCGCAAACTTTTTTTTAATTTTTGGGAATGTTAAAATTCTCTTGTTAGTGAATATTAACCTTAAATACAAATATGCTAATATCACTGAAGTTGCTTTTAATAATTAAATCTTACTGTATATGTTTATAACAATAAACAGTGGTTTGTGGTTTGTTGCCAGCTAACTGCTGTCAACAAAAATTCAGTAGGAAAGGATTTAAGGTAAAAAGGGAGGCATTATTAAAAAAACATAAAAAACCCAAAAACCAGTTTGCGGACCAGGAAGACACTTCCTTGGCTGAAAAATGCAGTCCAAAGGAACGAAGAGGGGCTGGCTTATATAGAAGAAGCTCCTTCACAGCTTCCTACTTCAATATGCTTATACAAATAAGGGATCCAAGTGTGCTCAATCCTTGTTGGTTTTATGTAAATATGGAATGGAAGGATGCATTCCTGATTGGTTGACATTTACATATAACTGTCGGTGGTACTTCATTAGTTGGGTCCCAGCTGCAAAATTACACTAAGGGGTTTGTGGGAAGTGCTTTTTTATCTGGGTAGTTGGAACAAGAAAATGCACTGGTAAAGACTGCAAAGTTGTGATCCTTCTGGGAATACAGAGTACATATGTGACCCCACAGTCAGCAAATGGTTATCAGGATCTGTTACTAATTTAGACCCAGTTAGTCACTTGAGACCCTTCCTGGAGACTCAGATGAAGATTATGTCTAGGTTTACATATATAAAATTGTACATTAGGTAATACTATAATATGTTCCTCTGTCACCATGTGCAACTGTTGCAAAGTACTGTTCCTTAATTTGCTAGTATTTCTAGAGCTACAAATCAAGATACAGAATGAAACAAAACATTTGGCACTATTAGGAAATAATACTTTATTGTGAAAGAATCAACAGCATTCTTATTCTGCTAAAGGACAGATTTTTAATGTCTTTTTTCTTACCTAACCCTGTAACATAGTGCAAGTGCTACTTTTATTCTGAAACAGAGACTCAACTGTTAGCATTAGCACAACCTACAGCTGTTTTTGTATTCAGTTGTGGCATCCCATTCCCTATCACATTGCTTTAATGTTTTAATAGAAGATTTCTAGTGTACCAACTTAAACAAAATAGTGCAATTAATTGTGGTAGCTCTGTTTCAAAGCCATAGGCAAGAGAAGTGTTTCTCTGGGGCGTGAAGGGTAGGAAATGTATTGGAGGATATAGAGCTTCCTAGGCTACTGCTAAGTGCTGGATTCTGAGTGGGTAAAGATGCCAGTGTGGTGTGCTCTTTAGTGAGAGAGCACAGGGAAAGGGGGAGGAGGAATTTGAAAAAGGGACATCTAGAGCCCATGGTCAGGCCCTTTTGCCCAACCATGGGCTCTAGATTAATGGAGGTGGTGATTGCAAAAGTATACTCTGTGAATGTATGCAGACCTCAGATAAATTTGGATACATTTGTGTTATCAGTATTGTCAGCAATGTATAACATAAGTGGCTTGTACGCTACCCCCCATCAGTTTTTTTTTTTTCTTGTTTGGTCTGTTTTATTGTCTAGTTCCCATTGGTGCAAATCATTCAAGTTCATATATAAAATATATGTATTCTACCCTCTGTTTTTTTAACACAAACGTACACATACATCCATAACAGTAAATAGCCTTTTTATTGTGTGTGTGTAGTTTTAAATTTTGCACCAAGACTTCTGTTTCTCATTTTGCAGCTTTTACTTTATATTGTGTTTGGGGTGTACTATGTCTGAGGTATAGAGCTTGTTCATTACACAGAACTGCTGTATTCAGTATATTACTATACCACATTTCATCTGTTTATCTGTCTCCTCCCCTGCTATATTGGCATAGAGCAATTTTCAGTTTCTTGTTTTTAGAAGCAATAAATATTTTATACTCGTTTGTACTTTCGAGCTTCTCCAAGGCATGAAATTAGAAATGACCTGCCGTGTTACATGCATGCAGATTTTAAAATCTGCCCGATATGTACCATAACATTTTTTCAAAGTGCAAGTATTTATTCCCATAATTTCTTGTTTTCTTTGGCAGTCTTGTTCTCTTAATAGCATTTTCTCTTAAGCATTTACTTTTTACTTTTAGATGGTTGAATTATTTAGAGTGATCTAAATTTGTAACTTAGGAAATTGGAGCCAGGCATGGTGGAGCATGTCTGTAATTTCAGCTACTCTGGAGGCTGAAGCAGGAAGATTGCAAGTCTAAGGCCAGCTTGAGCAACTAGGTGAGGCCTTGTCTCAGAATGAGAACTACAAAGGGCTGGAAAGGAGCTCACTACAGAGGCTCTTGGGCTCTGTCCCCAGCACTGGGGGGGAGTGAAGGAAGTAGGAAGAGAAGGAGGGAGGTTGGCAGGGAGGGCAAGCAAAGTAAACTAGAGCAACTAGAGTAGGAGGAGGGTAAAAACAGCAGAAATTAATGACATTGACGACAAAATACAGCATCGATGGACTCAAAAGTTTGAGAAGATGAATGAAACTCATAAGCTGGTAGGCATACTTACAAAAAGTACATTAAAATGTTAGGAGCCAGAGAGGTGTTAGGGTCAGTATCTGGATGTCCCCAGAGAGCCTTGTGCCCTCAGAGGCAGGGCTTTGGGCCGTGGGGCACTATGGCTAGTTTACTGTTGGGAGGTAGGCTAGTCAGCAAGGGTTTATGGAACACTACCACAAAAGGCACTAACGAGCGGAGCCAGGTGTGGTGGCACACACCTGCAATTCCAGCCCTTGGGAGGCAGAGGCTGTGGGAGGTTTAGAGCTTTGTGGCCAGTCTGGAGTTACTGTCTCAAAAAAAAAAAATTGGATAAACTTGAAATTAAGAACTCTTGTCCAAAAAGTATTATTAAGAGAACAACCAAACAAGTCACAAAGCAAAAAACTATCTGCACTTTTTACAGCAGTGAAAATCTTGTCTCTAGATGAAGAATCCTTGTAACAGCATTAAAAAGACATAATTTCAAAAAAGTGCTCAAGACACTCCAATTTGCTTTTAAATCATGTTACTTTATAACTAAAATTTAAAAGGGAGTTGTTGGTTTTTAATTTTTGCCATTCTAAATGGCAGTCTGAGTTTTAATTGGAGCTGTTGGTGAGGCAAAACTTCACCTCTTCCCTTTTAGTATTTCCCCAGCTGGTAGGGCCTGACATTTAAATTTATGCAAGACATATTGGCAGGAGAAAAGCATACACATCTTTAAATGTAAGTTTTACATCATAGGAACTCTATAAGAAAATGAAAGTACAAAAAAGCAGAGTCAACCTCTTAATACTGAATTGCATAAAGAATAGTAAGTCATGAAATTCGATAAAACGTAGGGGCTTGGGCTAAGATAGTTAATTGTATAGGGAAGGGACTAGGAAGATAAGCATTAAACAGTGTTTATACAGATTTTTCTTGGCTTCACTTTTCTTTTTTTAGCACTTAAAAGATTTTAATTATTGTCAAAAATATATCAGGCTTACATTTTAACCCATAGTCTTCATAGAGTTTATGATTTTTAAGTAAAAGAAAATTAATACCTGAATTAAATAAGTACATAAAGGTGATAGTGATACCTATGACTGTTTCACAAATTACTGGGAACATGTCATTTTCTTAATACGAACTCGGCATAAAAGGCAGCAAGGAGGTCTTTTTG